>CAIGQZ010032741.1:8510323-8556091 GCA_903798205.1 Danio tinwini | reverse complement strand
AGTGAACTGCTTTTCAGCTGTTATCAGTTCATCCAGTAGCTCGCTATGCATGTCAGCAGACTTGCGCCACAGAGAGAAGTTGAACACAATGACGCGGTTTGAGTCTGGCGAAGAACGGTTCCAGAAATTGGGTAAGACAAAAACAGAAACAAAAAAATAAAACAAACAAATAAACAGCAGGGTGAGAATGTGGTAAAATCAGTTCAATCTGTGCTTTTGAAAACTCTATTTGTTGGGTTTAGGGAAGGAGAAGGCTGGGTTAGTCGATCGGTCGGTGAGTCAGTCAGTCAGTCAGTCAGTCAACAGCAGCCCTTGGTGGATTTATGTGAGGATAGCAGGTGCAAATGGCACTCGCGGGAGAAATTTGAGATCTCAAAAAGCGTACACATCAGCCTCTGGTGGATTTGCGAAAACAAAAACTGCAAAAAAAGTACCTCCTGGAGCATATTTGTGAAATGTATATAGCGGTATGTTTTCAGAATGAGCCTGGGTTTCCTTTGTTTGTGATGAGTTGCTTCGCCTTTCTTGGACTGTTTTATACTGTTAAACAGTTTTTCTGACTGGAGTTTGTTGTTATACTGCATAAGATTTTAGTAAACATCTTTAAATGGAACGAAACTCGAGTCAATTTTTTCCCTGACATTTGCTGAAAATTCTAATAGTACAGCCTTTTCTTGTTGAAATGTGAATGCCTTTGGACAAAAGTGTCTGCTGAATGGCTAAATGTAATTTTTTGCATGCTAATGAAAACTGTCAGCAAGTTTCATTCATGATTATAAAGGTTTCATGATAGTCTTATGACCACCCCTTCAAGTAGAGTGTTACCCAATAACATGTCTTAGTGAATTCTTTTTACAATCCCTTTCTTGCAGGATGAAATGAAGATGATTTGATATGTTGTACTCAATCTGAATGTATGAATATGGCCATACTCTGGGATGCAAATTGGGCACCATTTCCTTGGACAAGCTGTAGTGGTGGTCCAACTCTACTAAAGACTTTCCCTAGTCTCTCAGTTGTTTATTCAGCTGTTGTAGATCTCTTAATAGTCACCTCAGGCCACTTACTGAGTGCATCAACAGCAATTTATAGCCTTTTATCCCCCACTTAGTGCGCAAAAACTACATGAATGCATTGCCAGTGTTTTTAAGGATACTCCCACAGTTGCAGCGGTGCAAGTTGGAGCGCGTTGCATATGCTCTGGCATGACAGTCCAAGCACTTTCTTCAATTTGTCCATCCATTCACAACCACTGGAAAACAACTCCAGCAAATCTATTTCATGGGAACTCTTTCAAAAAGCCACCAAAATAGCTAGACATTTGGTACTTTATATGTGTGCGTGCAGATACCAGATCTGGGTCTGATCTGGGGCTGTTTTGCTGCTTCAGGACCTGGAAGATCTGCTGTGATAAATGGATATGTTAGTGCTAGTTCTACCAGGAAGACCTAATGTCACGCCACTCCTCACAATTAGTTCCAACCAATATATACCCAGGTAGCAAACAATTCTGGCCCAGCAGGCATTCATACAGCATGTGGGCCAAACATGGCCCAGGTTTGACAGAGGTGGCACCATCTTTAAGGCAGCACATAAGACTTGGGCCAGATATCAAATGCAGTATTTGGCCCAGATGTTAAAAAATGTACATGTGGGCCACATAAGTTTGGCCTATCTTGACCCACTTTTAAAATACATTTCAATTATTTTTAATAAAGAATGCTTCGAGATAAAAACACATCCCTAAAGCTAAATCCTTCATGGATTTATCAAATTCATTGCAGTTATGACACACCAACCTATCTGACCGATTTCTGGCCTAGTTATGGGTTATTAACTTGTCTGAGACTTGGCCCAGATATGGTCCATGTTTGTGCCTTGTATTGAAAAGTCACACTTGGTCCAATTATGGACCGTAATTCACTGCAGCATGTGGGCCAAGCAAAAGCTGATTTTGTGGGCCAGATCTGGGACACGTGGGTAGCCATGAGACACAACAAATTTATAAGCAGTCCATTTATTTCAGTCATTTGGTTGCAGGTAGTGATGCAGCCATTGATCCACCATCTTCCCCATCACCACCATGTTGGCTCTGTCCAGGGGGGTAGGTTCCACCCCTGCCTTCATCCTTGACAGTCATAGCTGGATCCGTCAAAGAAATCCTGTTTTCTTAAATTATACTTTTTGTCAAACAATACTCATCAAATAAATGTAATTCAATATCATATTTATCTCCCTGGTCTTTCTGGTAGAACCAGGAATTCTGCTGTGTAAACAAATTTCTTGAAGAAGAAACCATCTAACCATCTGTTAATGACTTCAAGCGAACTTGGTTGCTGCAGCAGAAAAATAATCTGAAGCACACCAGAAAGTCTACTTCTGAATGGCTAAAAAAAATAAATATTTTGGAGTGGCCTAGTCAAAGTACTGACCTGAATCCAATTGAGATGCTGTGGCATGATCTTAAAAAAGTTGGTTCATGCTCGAAAACCCTCCAATATGGCTGAATTAGAACAAATTCTGCAAAGATGGGTGATTCATTGCAAATTATCAAAACGCTTGATTGCAGTTGTTAGTTTTAGAGGGCTAATGTTTTCACGGGGCTATGTAGTTTTGTATTTTGTTTTCCCTTAATAATAAAAACCTTCATTTCAAAGATGCAAGATGTGTTTAACTGTGTTATCTTTGACTAATATTTAAGTTTGTTTAATGATTTGAAACATTAAAGTGACAAACATCCAAAAAAAAAAAAAAAAGAAATCAGTAAAGGGGCAAATACTTTTTCACTCCGCTGTATATGTATGGGGAGGCTGCACTAAATAAACAGGCACTTAGAGGCATTTTTGCTATATTTTGAATATATATTGCATATATGACATATTGTATATATGTGAAATCCAAATATGAACTTGCATGTCATGTATGTAACTTGCATATATTACCATATATCAGATTTCTGAGTGCATACACAGAAAAGATCTTACTTCCGTGTTGCAAAATAAGGTGAATCAATTATTCTGAAAACAACTGGTTTCCTTTCAGTAACATAATATTATGAATAATCAAATCAGTTTCTGACAGTGGCTTTTAAATGGATGTCCCGCATTTATCATGTCTCTCTGATTTAACACACTTAGTTCAGTTCATGAAGCTCTCACCTAGCAAAGCAAGCGGATGATCTGAATCACGTGGAGTGTTAAATAAGGGACACATACAAAATGTGCAGACTGGGGGGTCCCAGGACCAGGTTTAAGAACCACTGATCTATAAATAATACATGAAGCATGTGTTTTTTGCATTGACGCACTTGCACAGTTTGGGAAAAGCCAGACTGTAGCTGGATTGCAAATAAAATGAGATAAACATGACGTGAATTTGTCCTTCGGGCCTCTGGTTCTGGCAGATTGTACTTTCTGCGTTTGCTGTGGGTGAATCAGTTCAAAACTGCATTCATGTCATTCAGTGCAAACCTTGATTTTATAATAACTTATTCGAATAAAGATAAAAGATATTGTGATAACTGGTCACACACACTTTCTGATATAGATAGCCGATTGAAACCTTTCAATTTAAACCAAAGTAGAAGTTCTAAATTTAGCATAATGCCTTGCCATGATATCGTTATATAATAAAGCATGTGCATTACATCAAATGGCGAAGCATTAACCAACCAATTAATTAATAAAGACTGACAAGATGTGATTCGAAACAGGTGATGTCAACAAACAATTGTAATTATGATTTGGTACAAAAGCAGCATCCAAGAAAGGTCTACTCCTTTAGGAGCAAAGATGTGCTGAGGATTGCCAGTTTGCCAACAAATACTTGAGAAAATTATTAAAATCTTTAAAAGCTATGTTTCTTAAACAAAAATAGGAAATTTCACCTTTAACAGTGCAGAACATCAATAAAAGATTCAAGGAATCAGGAGAAATTTGATTGCGTAAAGGACAAGGGTGCAAGCCTAAGCTGAACTACTGTGATCTCTGACCCCCCAGAATCTACTGCATCAAGAATCCTCATTCATCTAAAAGCCATATCACCACATGGACTAAAAAAGTGCCAAAAAAAAAACCCCTATGTTAACAGTGTCCAGAACCGCCATTCACTTCTTTGGGCTCTGAGGCATCTAGGATAGAAAATCACACAGTGGAAATGTGTGCTGTGGTCAGATGAATCAGTATTTTTTGGGGGGGAAAAATGGATGTCGTGTGTTTTAGACCAGTGGTTCTCAAACGTTTTTCACCAAGTACCACCTCAGAAAAAAATTGTCTCTCCAAGTAGCACCGATAATAACCAGTACTGAAATACAGTAGTTTAGTTGGGCTAATTAAGCAGCTACAGCTCTGCACAGCTCAAAAATGAGGCAAATTAATTCCTTTTATTAAAAATATGTATAATTGTTAGCCACTTTAAACATTATAAATAGTTTGAACATTAACTGTGCTTGCAGTTAAAAAAACAAAAACAAAACAAAAAAGCGTCAATGTCTAAATTAGAATGTGCTTTTAAAAGTTCATTAAAAATTCTGTTCTCAAAAAGTAAAAAGAAATGTTGTACAAGTCGTAGTATTAATGTATAGTAGCCAGTAGGCCTATGTGTGTCAGAAAAGCGAGTGATTAAATCAATACAGTGCTTTACCAATTCATACGTGTGCCATTTCCATGATTTGGTGCGAATGAGATCACATCTTGAGTGAACCGTGAAGTTCACGTTTTGAGTACCGACCATTGTTTTCAAGCAGACTCGGGTAACGGGTACAGACCGGTATGATCGTAGCTTCAGGGAAGAGCCAATGCTGATCACATCAGAGTTATCATACACGTTAAAGGCTTAAAAGTGTGTTCATTGTATTCTTTTATTATTCAGCAATTCCTCAGTGTGCCACTAGAAGGAAGCCAGAGTACCACTAATGATACGTGTACCACAGTTTGAGAACCACTGCTCTAGACCAAACAAGAAAAGGAGATGATCCTGTTTTGGACTGTTAGCAGCAACAAGTTCAAAAGCCAGTTCTGTGATGGCACCATTATTGCTAAAAGGTACCTAGAGATTTTGGAGCACAATATGCTGCCTTCAAGAAGATAATTTTTCCAGGGACACCCCTGCATATTTCAACAAGACAATGTAAAATCACGTTCTGCACATATATCAAAGTCCTGCAGAGGAAGAGGATACGAGTACTGGCCTGTCTGCAGTCCTAACCTCTCTATAATAGAGAATGTGGCAAAATGCGACAACAAAGACCCCGTACTGTTGCCCACCTTAAGACTTGTTTGCAGGAGGAATGGGACAAAACTACACCTGAAAGACTTCATCCCTTGGTTTCTTACCTGAGTATTGTTGCTGACCATGTCCATCCCTTTATGACCACAGTGTACTCATCTTCTGATGGCTACTTCCAGCAGGATAACACGCCATGTCATAAAGAGCGAATCATCTCAGACTGGTTTCTTGAACATGACAATGAGTTCACTGTACTCAAATGGCCTCCACAGTCAGCAGATCTTAATCCAATAGAGCACCTGGATGTGCAGCTGACAAATCTGCAGCAAATGCCTGATGCTATCATGTCAATTTAGAGCAAAGTCTCTGAGGAATATTTCCAGTACATTGTTGAATATATGCTATGAAGGATTAAGGCAAAAAGGGGTCCAACTCGGTGACCAGTGTGTGTGTGTGTGTGTGTGTGTGTACATATATATATATATATTCCTTTTATTCCAGCCAAAATAAAACAAATAAGACTTTCTCCAGAAGAAAAAAATATTATCAGACATACTGTGAAAATTTCCTTGCTTTGTTAAACATAATTTGGTAAATATTTAAAAAAGAATAATTCTGATTGCAACTGTATATATATATATATTGAGTTTTAGAATTGAGGCCAATAAGGTTTATATATTGAGGCCAAGAATTGAGTTTTAATATATTTCCAGTATGAAATTTCAAAAGTTTCTTTATGCATCATGATTTTACTTAATATTTCAATGATGTTTGGCAAAACAAAAAATTGATAAATCAGACTCATATAATGAATTGTATCTATATCCACAAATATATGATTATATTGATTTTGTGCTTTGATTTTTTTTGTGGGACAAAACTACACCTGAAAGACTTCATCACTTGGTTTCTTCAGCCCCGAAATGTCTCTTAAGTGTTGTAAATAGAAATCGCATTTTAAAGTGGTAAATGCTTAAATGCTTTATTGTTCCCATTTTTTAAAAATGTGTTTGAGAGCCAGCGATCCACTATCTACAAATCAGCGATCCACTATCTACAAATCAGCGATCCACTATCTACAAATCAGCGATCCACTATGTACAAATCAGCGATCCACTATCTACAAATCAGCGATTCACTATCTACAAATCAGCGATCCACTATTTACAAATCAGCGATCCACTATCTACAAATCAGTGATCCACTATCTACAAATCAGCGATCCACTATCTACAAATCAGATGTCTTTTTTTCTTGAGTTGTAACATTGGAATACCTTGTCAAGGATGGCATTTATTTTCTTCCACATCCGCAGGTGAAAAGGTCTAAAACGGTGAAACAAAACAAGACACAGTAAATAGTGTGACTGCTTAAGAAAATATGGTCCACAGAATGACAGCCGTTAATTTCTCACGAACCCTTGTCGAAGCGCAGAGGGAAAAATAAAGAAGCTTGGCCTATCTTACTTGGCCAACACACAAGAAGATATTTTAAAAGTCAGTCCCCATGGCTCCGCTATTTTTTTTTCATTTTAAACATTCAGTGTCTTAATGTTTATTCACTTACTGGATTTCTGTGTTATCTTTTACATAATACTGAGAAACTGGAGGAAACGCAAGATGACATTTACAGACCACCCAGCTCATAATCATTTTTAATATGTCTCACTGCACTTGGGTGGATAATTGGGTTGAAAGCTGTGCTAACACTTTACAATACAGGTGTATTATGAAAGAAAGAAAGAAATCTTGTCAATATTTTACACATTTTTATTTTAGTCATGCTCTCACTCATCTTTCACTCACTCACACTCACTCATTTACACACATATACTTGTACACTACCTGACAAAAGTCTTGTCGCCTATCCAAGTTTTAGGAACAACAAATAATGACTTGTTGAAGAAAACGTTCCTGCAGGACTCCCAGAGTTCATCAAGATTCTTTGGATTCATCTTCAATGCCTCCTCCTTCATCTTACCTCAGACATGCTCAATAATGTTCATGTCTGGTGACTGGGCTGGCCAATCCCGAAGCACCTTGACCTGCTTTGCTTTCAGGAACTTTGATGTGGAGGCTGAAGTATGAGTAGGAGCGCTATCCTGCTGAAGAATTTGTCCTCTCCTGTGGTTTGTAATGTAAGGGGCAGCACAACTGTCTTGATACCTCAGGGTGTTGATGTTGCCATTCATTCTGCAGATCTCTCGCATGCCCCTGAATGTAACCATGCCATACTGAATGTAACCCCAAACCATGATTTTTCCTTCACCAAACTGACTGAGAATCTTGAGTTTATGTGGGTTCCAATAAGTCTTCTGCAGTATTTGTGATGATTGGGATGCAGTTTAACTGATAATTCATGGGGATAATCCAGCTTCTGCCATTTTTCCAAATGGTCAACTAGAAGTCAAGTTATTATTTGTAGCTCTTACAACTGAGATTGACGACAAGACTTTTGTCAGGTAGTGTAAATATGGTTTACTGGGACACTCCATAGGTGTAATGTATTTTAGACAGTTACAAAAGGCTTATTATATGGACCTAAACCCAACCCTCACAGGAAACCTTTTGCAAAATTATTTAATAAAATAATATTTATTACGAAGAATTTTTAGTTTTAGTTTTTTGGACAGGTGCAAGCAGAATTTTAGGTTTCGGGACAGAGTGACTAGTGACTTTGAACGTGACATGGTTGTTGGTGCCAGGCGGGCTGGTCTGAGTATTTTAGAAACTGCTGATCAACTGGGATTTTCACGCACAACCATCTCTAGGGTTTACAGAGAATGATCTGAAAAAAGAGGAAATACCCAGTGAGCGGCAGTTCTGTGGGTGCAAATGCCTTGTTGATGCCAGAGGTCAGAGGAGAATGGCCAGACTGGTTCCAGCTGATAGAAATGCAACAGTAACTCAAATTACCACTTGTTACAACCAAGGTCTGCAGAAGAGCATCTCTGAACGCACAACACATCCAACCTTGAGGCGAATGGGCTACAGCAGCAGAAGACCACACCGGGTGCCACTCCTGTCAGCTAACAACAGGAAACTGAGACTACAATTCACACAGACTCAACAAAACTGGACAATAGAAGATTGGAGAAACGTTGCCTGGTCTGATGAGTCCATTTCTGCTGCGACATTCGGATGGTAGAGTCAGATTTTGCCGTCAACAACATGAAAGCGTTGATCTATTAAGCCTTGTATAAACGATTCAGGCTGGTGATGGTGGTGTAATGGTGTGGGGGATATTTTCTTGGCACACTTTGGGCCCATTAGTACCAATTGAGCATCGTGCTAATGCCACAGCCTACCTGAGTATTGTTGCTGACCATGTCCATCCCTTTTGTACCCATCTTCTGATGGCTACTTCCAGCAGGATAACGCACCATGTCATAAAGCGTGAATCATCTCAGACTCGTTTCTTGAACATTACAATGAGTTCACTGTACTCAAATGGCCTCCACAGTCAGCAGATCTCAATCCAACATAGCACCTGGATGTGCAGCCAACAAATCTGCAGTAAATGCCTGATGCTATCATGTCAATATGGACCAAAATCTTTGAGGAATATTTCCGGTGCATTGTTGAATATATGCCATGAAGGATTAAGGCAAAAAGAGGTCCAACTCGGTGACCAGTGAGTGTGTGTGTGTACAAATATAAATAAAAAAAGAATAAATTAATTAATTAAAGAACATTAAAAACTAAATAAAATAAAAATAAATTGCCTTTGCAGATGCCTTTGCTAAATTAAGTTTGCAGAATTGCACATTACTAATCAAGAGTTGAGTTTTAATATATTTACAGTATGAAATTTCAAAAATATCTTCATGCATCATGATTTTACTTAATATTCCAATGATGTTTGGCAAAAACAAATACAATGAATTGTATCTATATCCACAAATATATGATTATAAAGATTTTGTGCTATATAATAAAAAAATAACATTGTGCTTTATGTGATTCTTCTGACAAGACACATAAGTAAACATATAAAGCACAGTAAGTCACTTTAACATGATGGTGGTATCAAATTCCCAAATAGGACTTTGCTGGTTTGACATTCCGCTAGGTCTCAAGGGCTTACTTCCCGCTATCCTAATATAACTGTGAATCAGACAATGATAAAGGACACACTAACAGGCCGCATCATACACCGTTTGGCTTGTAAAGATTCTCCAGCTGTCCAGTGGATTAAGCTCAGTGATTAAAAGCTTAAGCCTCATGGCACCGTGGCTGGAGCAGGCGCCTCTAACTGAGGGACAGGCTGGTACCGTCCCAGACATCAGGTCGACAATTCTAGACCCGCAGATCTGACTGGGATGGATTCTGTCTCTTGGCAATTTAAGTGAAAAGTTTGCAGACTAAGATTGTATGGTTAGACTTTATTTTGAGGTGACATAGTTACAGTGCAACAATTAATTTAACTACCGAGCATTGGTCATTAATTAGATGTGCTTACTATAGGGTTCAGGTTAGAATGTAGGTTAGATTTACTCATACCTGCCAACACTCCCGTTTTTCCCGGGAGTCTCCCGTATTTCAGACCCACCTCCCGGTTTGTCATTTCTCCCGGAAAACTCCCGGAATTTCAACTCCTTCCCCCGGTCTTCAGGTGATTGGTATAATCTGGTAACACCCCATTCACACGGGGCTTCAACGTCAATGCTTGACAGAGGGCGTGTCTGAAGTTGGGGCTGATGTGATCATCATAGCAGCGTCAGCCAATAAATTTAGCCAGCAATGCAGCGATCAACGCCACTGAAGCGGCGCCGACAGGTCCACAATGCAGTTCAACAACGCCAGACGTCACCCATTCAAAGTGAATGAGAAGCATTGAAGCTGATGCCCCCTGTGAATGGGGCGTAACACCGCCGGATTGCCGACAGACCAGGCACCCCTTCCAGTCAGGGCCGGCACATCCATAGAGGCGACCTAGGTGGCCGCCTAGGGCGGCATAATAATGAGGGCGGCAAACGCGCCCCGCGCCCAACCCAACGTACTGACTTTTATCCACAACATCAACAGAACACTTGCATAATAGGGGTCTGGCATGATAGTGAGGGCGGCAAACGCCCCCCGCCGCCCAACCCAACGTACTACTGACTCATCCACAACATCAACCCCCTGGTCAACTTTATGAACTGGTCAGGTTCTTTTTCACTTACGGGTTGAGGGCGGCGTGCTTGTCCATTGCCTAGAGCGGCAGTTTGGCTTGCTCCGGCCCTGCTTCCAGTCGCTCTGCTCACCCCCCTAACACCCACCTTCTCCCGGATTTTCAGAGACAAATGTTGGCAGGTATGGATTTACTGTTAGTTGCATGTAATTATGCAAAATGTTTTATTGTAGATACTATAGTAAGTGCATGGACAATTATAAGTTGACTACCTATAATTGTAAGGCAATTTGCTGCATAGCTTTTTTGAGTTTTAAGTTTAAATTAATGACACAAAGTCAAGATAACCAATATTATTATGGTTGATTGAACTTATTTTAATAAGTTAATCAGGTTTCAACAACATTTTTTGCTATACAAAGTTTAATTTAACATTTAGTCAGTTGAATTGATATAAGTTGTGAAGACTAGAAAGGTTAATTTACCTTTAACTAAAAAACTTAAGTCAGCAAGAATATTTTTACTGTGTGTAGTTGACTGTTTAAGGTGCTGTATGTAAGTTTTTGACTCTTCTAAAGCATAAAAATACCATAATATGTGTGCAGATATTTAAGACACATCCCAAGTGAACATGTTTAACTGAAAAACAATGCTGAAGTCAGATATTCTGCTTTGAAAATGGTTTTTCCGTACCGGTACGTAAATTTAACCTGCACAATGCCAGTTTAGCCAACAGTGTTGCCAGATGTAGCTGGCTGATTACAGCCCAAAAACTATCCAAAACCCACCAAAATGCAAAAACACCCACCCAACAGCCTCGATTTCATATAAAGTGTGAGTGTGTGTGTGTGGGGGGGGGGTTGGGTGTTGGGACAGGCGGGCTTGCATTTACTGTTAGCCAATTATATTTCAGCACCCCAAGTTGCCTTGTTGGAAAACATAGTATTTAATTCATTCATTCAGAAAAGCTCTGAAAGCATGCGTCCGTGACCAAAAATTTGATATCCGGTGGACAGTATCAGACGTCCAAATGAGACAGCTTCAGTTCCACATGAGGTTATTAATTAGCAAATTATATAAATATTATGAGCGTAAACATTAGGTGAGCAGGTTACATTGTAACCGCTTGTCCTAACAACACGCTTTATGACAAGATACGCAGTGATGAGCAATTTGGCTGTTTGCACCAGACGAAACACGACAGAAATTAAAATACAGCCTTTCAGAAGCACAGAATATGCACTCACTCACGAAATGGTAAGGTTTATAATCTGTTCAACAGATGTTAACCCTCTTTAACATCATTGAATATAGATGCTGAATCACAGACTTTCTTCACCGGACTCTAACCCCGTCATCGTGGTCAACTCCTCTCTGCGTCTGAAGTCCGCCGACGTACACGATGAGCTAATTGGACAAACTGGTTGTGGCGGGAAAGTCATCCACACAGAGGTAAGCGTTCAGCTGGTAAGCGCAAAAAGGAACGGCGTCGCACCTGCCCGTAGCATTCGATTCAAAAAATTCATTGAATTGCAGACATACGTACCTCTGGCTACATAACTTGCGGTTTCCAGAAACATACATAAGACTACGTTTTCAGAATGAGCCTGTGCTGCAAACCGTGGATATAATTTAAGTGGATTGAACATAAAAAATTTGGTTGTCGCAAAATAGTTTCAACTAATTTTAAATAAATAATTTAAACAAGCAGCAAAAATAATGTTTTTCGAGTGTTTATTTATCATTAATACAAAATTTGGGATTTGATATATTGACATAAAGAAATTTACTAAATATCTCTACGACAGAACATGATTTTTACTGATTATTGGTATGATTATTGGCATAAAAAATTTTAGTAATTTAGACTTGTGCAATGTATTTTTATCCATTGCCAAACATATACCCATGCAACATTAGCCTGGTTCCACAGTCACAAATGCGTAAATGTAATGGGAGAAAATTTGTTTAGTTTTCGACTTTCTTTCGTTAGTGATGATGCAATGGTGATTTTACGGTGGGAAATGGTCATAATCAGGCTGATCTGAAAGTTTAGGAAGCAACTCTGGGTTCTTTGTATCTTTTTACAGCAATGTTGGCTCAAATCAGGCAACTGGAAGCCGAATGACATTTGGGATGACAAACAGAGTGACGCACCGGCTCTGTGTGTACAAGTAGAGCACAGCTGTGAGCAAACAATCACATACCTGTACTCACACACACACACACATGAACCCAAATCTATCTGTGCCATCAACAACCTAACTGTTCCAGTATGGAAAGATGAATTAGTTTAAAAAGTCCTGATGAAAAGCTACTCATGTTATGAAGGATTCAACCAAGTGTGCTCTTACATAAATAGGTAACACTTTACTTGACAGGGTGTTCATAAGATTGTCATGACCACTTTATACCTATGACATGACATATGTGTGTAAATATACATTTATGCATGCTTATGCCTGTGCGTGTAAGTGTCATTTGCTCAATTATCTCTTTTTATATGCAAAGGTGACCTTATTTGAGATGTTCTCTCAGAAATAAAAGGCACTCGAGCTGTCACTGTGGTGGTACCTTTTTAAAAGGTACAGATTTGTAGCTTAAAGGTTCATATTAATACCTCAAGGGTACAGATTAGTACCTAAAAGTACAAAAGTGTTCCTCTTAAAATTTGTAGGAACTAAGATTTACTTTTGAGGTACCAATATGGACTCTTTAAATACAAATGTGTACCTTTTGAAAAGGTACCACCCCAGTTGACAGGCCCGGATTAAGAATTCCACACACACTGATTAATGATTCCTACTGTCTCCCTCGTGATGAAGAAGAGTAGGCAAAAAGCACTTGATTATAAAGCTGAAAGTATCCGAAATCACACACACTATACCAGTTCTCTCCTGTCTCTCTCCTCTTCAGGGGCTTTTTCTGTCTCTCTCTCTGTCTCACTCTCTCCATGAGGTCAGAGAATATGGGTGAAGCAGGGCGACTAACATTGTAAATACAGATTAATTATTTTAAGATGTCGCTAACATTTAACACCAGGTGGAAAATAACTTTATAGAATATTTATTATTATTATCCTTATTTAATACCTTGTGACTCATTTTATATACTTTATTTAAATTTTTAAACTAAAACATTTCCTTTCTATTGAAAATAAATGTATTTCCAATCTGATATGTATAATGGGGGAAAAAGAAGAACGTGTTCATCAGACGCTGGATTCGCACCTGGTTCATGATCGGTCGCCTTAAAACATGTTACCATGGGCTTTACGAGCTACGCCACTCCCACCTGCTGTCTGCTGCGCTCTTTAGTTATGTTGTCTCTGTTAATCAAACCGCGCTGGCGGGAAGCACTCAACTAGTTTATTCCTACAAGGTGCGCTGTTTGCACTTAGCCTAAATAGACACTCCAAAATCAGCATTTTTTCCCCCCTTGCAGGGGCCCCAAGTGCGCACGGCCTGTGCACATAATGCCAATTGGTTAATCCGGCCCTGCTAGTTGAGCATGATGACAGGGTTTGAATCCATAGAAGAACAGTTCCAGAAAGCAGGCAAGACAAAAACAGAAGCCAAAAGATAAAATAAACAAGTAATGCCGAGTAGCCCTGATTTTGACTCGCCAAAGGGTTTTGAGAAATCGCAGACAAATGCTTGAAATCAAAAGCAAATCGATGCTCGTGAATGCAAGTGACAATCACACAGTGTGAACTATCAAGCACGCGATATGAGAGAATCGCCGATGAGTCGGTGATGCCCGTGAGATATTTGGCATGCTAAATATCTGGAGCTGTCTGTGATGCAAATCATGCCGTGTGAATGTGTTCTGGTTGAAAATAACATCCTCGATCATCTACAGCCAATGAGCGAGCAGCATTCACTAGCATGGTTACCTGCAGGCCAGTGAGAGGCTGGGGGAGAAGCTAAAAGTGCTCATTTTCAGTTGATTTGGACCCAAGAACTTGAGGAAAAACAAGTGTAAATTTGGCACGAGCAATGTATCTGTTTGACGTGTCATCTGATTAATATTACAATCAGGTCAAAAAGTAAAAAAAAGTTGAGGAGAGATTGCTAATTTTCTTCAAAAGCCAGGTGAGCAACACAAGCTTCTAAAGCTAAAGCCTTCTGTTTACATTATGTAGTTAATGAAAGATATATTACTTGATCTCGCTTTGTTTCCATGTCACTTCTCGCGTTTGTTTGGCTGTGAGACATAGTTTGGACAAAGTTGTCTGTGATTCTTCCTATTTTAAAGTCATGCAGTGTGAACTCTCCTCTCGTCGATCCATCCTACAGTGTAAACACAGAGCAGACAGAACCCTAGCCCAAATAGTCATGCAGTGGGAAAACATCCGTGACACGACTACTTTAAAAATCAGGCAGTCTGAACTTGGCATTAATAACAGGGTGAGTATGTGGTAAAATCTAAAAACGTGGTAAAAATCAGGAGAGGGCTTATCTTTTTCTGTATTGTTTTTTAAAACTGTTGATTGGGTTTAGGAAAGTGGGTGGGTGGATCAGTCTGTGCTTTTGAAAACACTATCGGTTGGGTTTAGTGAAGGAGGAGGGTGAGTCGGTCAGTCAGTCAGTAAGTCAGTGAGTCTGTCAGTCGACAGCAGCCTCTGGTGGAATTACGTGAGAACAGCAGGCGCAAATGCCACTCTCTAGAAAAATTTGAAATCTGAAAAAAACGTACACAGTGGCCTCTGGTGAATTCGCGAAAACAAAAATCGCAAAAACGTAGCTCCTGGATTGTATTTGGCGCTCTTCAAAAATGTATATACACTCTCAGAAATAAAGATACGTGAGCTGTCACTGGGGTAGTACCTTTTCAAAAGGTACACATTTGTACTTAAAGAGTCCATATTGGTACCTCAAAAGTATATAATAGTACCAACATTTTTCAAGAGGAACACTTTTGCACTTTTCAGGTACCAATATGTACCCTTGAGGTATTTATATGGACCCTTTTTTTTTTGGAGAACATGCAAACTCCACACAGAAATGCCAACTGACCCAGCAGGAACTCGAGCCAGCGACCTTCTTGCTGTGAGGCAACAGTGCTGAGCCACCATGCCGCCCACAGTCCTGTTTCATATGAAATGCCATCAATGACAATGGCAATTGTCAATTATAAAACTGTTTGACACTGGCAATGTATACTAATTGAATATATTGCAATTGAAATGTCCCTTTAATGGTGGAAAATGATACAGTTTTCTTAAAGTAGTTATTTGCTCAAATCATGTATTGTGGTTCTCTTAAGATTTTCTTTTCCTTCCATGTGAACAATTACACTCAGCTACAGTTGGTGGCGGAAATACACCATATCTGGTTTGCCAATCAACATTAGATTAAAAAGAAGAAGAATTTATAGGCACAAGGTGGCAGGCAAGCACTTGTAAGTTGTTTTGGAACACGTCCAGAAATGAGGTAAGTTTGGCAGCATATGTGATGCATGGAATGTACTAAAGAATTAATGTTCTGTTGTACAAGTTTCAGTTGGGGTTCAGATGTTAACATTACCCCGGCAATAAAGAAATTATGTCGAACCAGATATTACCTGCATTTCACCAATTTACTGTGCATGCACGATACAGCTCTGTGGGTGTAGGATGAAAAGAAATGGCTGCATTGTTTTGGAAATTTTCCACTAGCCATAGACATTAAAGATGTCCTGAAAAAACAGTCAATGGTCTTATATACAGTTGAAGTAAAAATTATTCACCCTTCTTTTTTTCTTTTTCAAATATATCCCAAATGATGTTTAACAGAGCTAGGAATTTTTCACAGAATTTTCCAACATAGGCTCATTCTGAAAACATAGCCATGTAACATTTCTAGAGATTGCAAATTATGTATTTTGTCTAAAATGAAGGCTACAGAGCCATATGACGCCATTCCTTTTCGTGCTTACCAGCTGACCACTTACCTCAGTGTGGACCGCTTTCCCGCTGTTACCAGTTTGTCCAGTGGCTCCCCACATATGTTGGCGGACTTGTGATCTGGGGTCTGTTTTTCATACTTTTTTGATAACTGATCTCTTAATTTGGTTCTGCAAACAAATTCGTGAATCAGATTAAAATGTCTGAATGAACTGATCTGAGATCGCTACGTGTGTTGTGAAGGACAGATCTATGGATCCTCGAAATCACAATTGGCACTGCAACGATTGGCTGACGGCAAAGCAGCGTAATTACATCATCTGATTAATATTAATGCTAAAGCTAAAGCATTGCTTTAATGCTAAAGCTAAAGCATGCACTGCTAAAGCATGCACTGCACTTTAACCAATCCATACTTAAACAATACTGCCTACAACTATGTGTACACCTATCCATCGTACGCATCACTGTCACATTGCCAAATTTACACTGTCTTGTTTTTTTTGTGAGTATGTTGTTGTATTTTGCACTGTCTGTATTTTACACTGTCGCTGTATTTGCACTGTCTGTATTTTGCACTGTCTGTATTTTGCACTGTCGTTGTATTTGCACTGTCTGTTTTTTGCACTGTTGTTGTATTTGCACTGTCTGGAGCCAGCACCTAAGCTTTTCACTCATCATAGCACACGTGCTGCTGATGATGTGACAATAAAAGTGATTTGATTTGATTTGATTTGATTTGATATTCAATTATCCATGTTAGCAAATTGACATAAAATTCGAAGCAAACAGATTGTTAAATATATGTGATAACTACACATTTGTTGGGGAACTGCAGGCTTTACCATGTTATGCCTTTAAGAGTATTTAGAAAATGTATTTAGTTGTACATTTAGAGCCGGTTTTAGTAGGCCTATTCAAGTTTCTTAATAAATGGCTGCCTAAATTAATTTTGCATCAAAAAACCATTTTCATATCGGTAAAGGAGTCCAACTTTTGTGAAGCATCAAATCACCGTCATATTAGCCATCAAAACGTGTGCATGACTGCATAAATTATTATTTCTTTCCTTAAAAAAATTTATATTAAAAATGGAATATTGTGCATGTCTATTATCATACACAAGCTGTACTAAAGCTGAATCAGTACCTTAAAATAGTACACGTTTGTATCTAAACAAACTATAATAAAAAAGTTTTCCTTGACAAACCCCTTGGGGAGAGAACACCACTATGACAGTTTTTGTACTTTTATTTTGGAGTGTAGTTTGCATAAGAGTTTTATTTATTATTTTTTAAAAACTCTTATTTTATGTATTTTATATTTTATTCTATGTTATATATAATTAAAAAAATATGTTTAACTATTTTATTTTATTATTTATAGTCTATAGGTACTACTGTAAAAAATTTCAACATTCACCTGATCTAATCCTGTTTATATGAAATAAGCCTGCTCCTGAGCAGGTTTGAGCTACCAGACCTGTTGCTCTGACAACAACTCTCGGATTGAGTTTTGAAAAACAAAACGATCCTGGATCGTGTCAAATAACGAAATCTAGCTGTCACATCCTCGGCTTAAGCTGCGGTCACACTGGACTTTTCTCCCCATAGACTTCTATTCATACGCACGCAAATCTGTCAGACCGGAAATGCGGAGTCATGCGTCAAGTTTTACAGTTTGCTGCAGTGCAAACTTCAAGCTTGGTGAACTCCTGCGAAATCGCATCACTTGACTGCATGAGACCAATCGAGGATTAAAACATGACCTCTCTGTACAGAAGTTTAAAACATAGAGCAATCGCTAGCTTTTTTGAATGTCTAATCATCTTGTTTATTCCCACCCGTTTTCACAGCGCCGTATGACAGAATTTCGCACACACAAAATCTAGTATGACCACAGCTTCATTCCTGCTGCTCCGTTTACCATTCTCTCTCTCCATCACGTTCCCTCAGAACCAATCATCGCTCCCCATCTCCTGCCACCTCTCATCACTCCCGAGCACATTCACCTGAATTCTAATAGGACGCACCTGCACCAGCAATCACCAATCCCCATAAAGCCTCCTCGATTCTTGTCAGTCAATGGCTGGAATCGAAGTCAAATGGTTCACCTCACCTTCTCCCTGGCTCTCCTTCTTCTGTGGATGTTCTCCTTCTCCTATGGACGCTTTCTGTAGATGAACGTGCAATGATAAAAAGACTTTACTCTCCGATGGCTATATGAAGATCCTTGTTTACATTGTGAACAACACTCAATCTGCTCTCCATCCAAGAATATCACTTCCCCTCTTTTCCTGTTGAACTATCCTCTGTGTGTGTTTGAATTAATTGATGAAAAGAGATAACCATCCTTGTCTTCATTTTGTGACCGTGACACTAACTAATTGAGTAGTCCACGTACGAAGAGCGGACCCCTTTAGCAGAGTTAACTGCAACGACGTGGTTCAAGTCTGGTGAAGAATGGTTCCAGAAAGCAGGTAAGACAAAAACAAAAAGCCAAAAAATTAAATAAACAAGTAAATAACAGGGTGAGAATGGGGCAAAATTTGAAAATGTGGTAAAAATCAGGCAGCCGCAAGGACTTTTAATTTTCTGGATTGCTTTTGAAAACACTATCGGTTGGGTTTTGGGAAGGAGGAGGGTGGGTCAGTCGATTGGTCAGTCAATTGACAGTGTCCTCTGGTGGGTCTCGCGAGTACCATTCTTGCCTGTCACAAGAACAGGCAAGAATGGTACTCGCAAGAGAAATTTGAGATCTGAAAAAGCATACACAGCGGCCTCTGGTGGATTTGCAAAAACAAAAACTGCAAAAAAAAATAAAAAATAGTACTGACTAATTAATGACTTGCCTAATTATCCTAACTTGAACCTAGTTATGCCTTTAAATGTCACTTTAAGCTGAATGCTAGTATCTTGAACAATATCTAGTCAAATATTATGTGCTGTCATGTCAAAGATGAAAGAATTCAGTTGTTCAATGAGTTATTAAAACTATTATGTTTGGAAATGTGTTGAAGAAAATCTTTCTGTTAAACAGAAATTGGGGAAAATATACAGAGAGGTAATATTTATGACTTCAACTGTATGTCAGAGATAAGGTTCAGGAAATCTAGTTCTGATATCTCAAGAAGGATCGAATACAAGTAATTTTAAATGTCAGAAAGAAAAATCAAAGAGAGGCTTGGGTCATTATCTGGGGGTGTTCACATTTTCACATAGTTTACTCTAATAACAGATCACAAGCCCCTAGAAACGATATTCAACAATCCGAAATGAAAGCCACCTGTCAGGGTAGAGCAGCGGAGTCTCTGGTTGCAATCATACTGTGTCGCTGTTCAGTTCGAGTCAGGAACCAATAATACAGCAGACTATACGTCTCGCCACCCCTGCTCTCTAAGACTACCCTGCAGCCAGACACATTGACAAGTGTGCTGAGGATTATGTCAATTTCCTTATTACTACCACCAGAGCTGTGCCTAAACCCAAGAACTAACAAGAGATTAAAATCCCCATAGAGAATCACATTAACCTCTGTACAGTGGTGCAACTCAAACATGGTGGGTGGGATGACGCTATAAATATATATACAGACTTGTATTGCTCTTTTTGAACAAGACACAAAATCAAAAGAAGAAGTATATGTGTGTGATGTAAATGGTACATTCAGGGAATGACAGAAATTTGCATTCCATCTTAAGCCACAGGAAATGGCAGGAATTTGATTTCTATTGCCAATTTCTCTTAAAATACGTCCTTCTGGTCTTTATTTTTGAATATTTCTGAATTCCTAATGCTGGTGATTTTTGAGTAATGTTACTGGGTAATATTGCAGAGTGATGTTGCTTGGTTTCTTTGCTATTAATTCAATTCAACTCATGTGTATTTCTATAGTGCTTTTACAATGTAGACCCTGTCAAAGCAGCTTAACATAGAAGTTCTAGTAGATTGAAACTGTCTCAGTCCAGATTTCAGAGTTGAAGTTGGGTTTAGTTCAGTGTGGTTCAGTGTGGTTTAATTTTCACTGCTGAAAGTCCAAACACTGAAGAGCAAATCCATTGTTGCGCTGCTCCACAAGTCCCAAACCAAGCAAGCCAGTAGCGACAGAGGCGAGGAACAAAACTTCACCGATTGACAAAAGTGAAAAAAAAAGCTTGAGAAAAACCAGGCTCATTTGGGCATGACCATTTCTCCTCTGGCCAAACTTCTTGTGCAGGAGGCTGGAGAACACTGGACGGCCATTGCGGAGAAGCTGCAGGGGTAAATAGGTCACCGGCGGGTGTTCAGGCTGGCCCATTGAGAAGGGGCAACAAAATCTGTATCCAGTTGCATTAATTAGTTGCCCTGTGTCTCAAGCCATTTTGAGTTTCCCTGCCATTGTTTTTAAAAAACTGTGCACATGAAAACATAAAAAGGCTCTGTTATGCATGCATGCATGTTTGGGCTGTGCCCTGTCAGTACCTGGATGGGAGACCACACTTCAGGTTGCTGCCGGAAGTGGTGTTAGTGAGGCCAGCAGGGGGTGCTCAACCTGCGGTCTGTGTGGATCCTAATGCCCCAGTATAGTGAAGGGAACTCTAAACTGCTCTGTGAGTGCCGCCTTTCGGATGAGATGCTAAGCCGAGGTCCAAACTCTCTGTGATCATTAAAAATCCCAGGATGTCCTTCAAAAAAGAGTAGGGGTTTAACCAAATTTTGAGCCAAATTTTTCCACTGGACTCTGTCCATTATGGCCTACTAACCATCCCCATATCATAATTGGCTTCATCACTCATAGTCATCCTCTCTACCAATCAGCTGGTGTGTGGTGTGCGGTCTGGTGCAATATGGCTGCCGTTGCTTCATCCAGGTGGAAGTTGCACACTGGTGGTGGATGAAGAGATTCCCCCCAATGTGTAAAGCACTTTGAGTGTCTAGAAAAGGGCTTTATAAATGTAACTTTAATTATTAATATTATGTTAAGGGCATGCCGAACCAACAGGGAGTGTTAAAAGCCTTTTATGCTTTAGCATTAAGTAATTGAAATTAAATAATTGCGCAAGTACATTGCATACAAGTCAATGCAAACGTGTGAACAGAGGTAAATTACCAACATAGGCTCATTCTGAAAATGTACCCCTAAAAACATTTCTGGAGATCGTAGCCAGAGGTACATATGGCTGTATTTCATCTTTAAAACAAGCGCTACGAGGCGGTATGACGCTGTTCCTTGCGCTTACCAGCTGACCGCTTACCTCTGTGTGGATGGCTTTTCCGCTGTTACCAGTTTTTCAGATCTCAAAAAGCATACACAGCAGCCTCTGGTGATTCGCGGAAAAAAAAAAACGCACCTCCTGAGACGTATTTGGCGCTCTCCAGAAATGTATACAGGGCTATGTCTTCAGAATGAAAGAAATGGTTTTATTCCAATGCCATATACCAAACAACGAAGCTGGAAATGTTTTACTTAATATTAGTCTAAGCAAAGAAATAAAAAAAGTATGAGGAAAGTTCCAATTTCTTTTTTTTTTACATATGATGAATGAATAATGTGACTGTCTCAATGTGTACTCTCTGATCTCGGTTTTCTCATTCTGAGTCTGCCCTTGGATTAGATGGATAAACAATATGTCTTTAATAATCATTTAACTGTGCTTTAATATCATGTAATAGATTTGGTTTTGGCATTAATGGTGTTTTGTCTGTACTGTTTAGCACGTCAAAATAAGCCCAGTCTCTGACAAATTGATGGTGTGTGTGAACTCCTACTCTGGAAAACACATACATCCCTCAGTTGTGAAATTATAGGGAGTTAAATGGAGTGAAAAAATGTGTTTTAACCCTTTTGTGGGCCAGCACCAGCATCAGTGGTTAGCACTGTCGCCTCACAGCAAGACAGTCACTGGTTCGAGTTTCAGAGGGGCCAGTTGACATTTCTGTGTGGAGTTTGCATGTTCTCTCCATGTTGGCGTAGGTTTCCTCTGGGTGCTCCGGTTTCCCCTACAGTCCAAAGACATGTGGTAAAGGTTGATTGGGTAAACGAAATTGGCTGTAGTGTGTGAGTGTGTGTAAATGCAAGAGTGTACAGACATCCCAAGTCTCCCGGAAGTTCCAGGAGTCTCCCATAAATTCATAGAGACTTCCGCACTGTCCTCAAATATGTCGCGCATCCCTCCACGCTCTTCAGATATGTCACACTCCACACATCTCCCGCAACCTACCCAAATCATCTCTGTCTCCCCTGGAAATGATTTTTCCCAACTTGGGATGTCTGAGAGTATGGCAGTTTCCCAGTACTGGATTGTGGCTGAAAGGTCATCCACTTGGTGGTTCATTTCACTGTGGCGACCCCTGATAAATAAGGAACTAAGTCGAAGGAAAATGAATGTATGAATGAACCTTTTGCTCATTTTCTGCAAAGCCCCCAAAACAAAACTCTGCACCATTACAACACCCCGCAGCATTCCTACAAACACAGAAAAAACAGGTTAACCCTTCTAATAAGCCTGAGCTTATGTCCAAGTTCCTGTTATGTTTTATTCCCTGTCGCAGGAAATTTAAACAGGCTTGTAAATTTCTCCACCTGTTTGGAAATGTCTTTCATGCGCTCGGTCTCTGTGTAGAATCATAAAGGAGGTAAGCTATTAAATAAATAAGGTTCGCTTATGCCGAGTGCTTCTGGACCGAATGAGTCACTCCAACAGATGCATCTCTGCTAACCATTCAAGCTATTTTACATCATGTTTACAGTCAGTGTCAAACTCACCCAGAACACACCTACGAATGACATGGGATAATATTTACACCCATACAAGAAATCTTTTGTTTAACATTATTTAATTGCTTGTCAAATTAGTATTAAAAACTGGCTAATAGCTAAAAGAAGCAATAAAAGTAATCAGACATTTATGTTCGACAATAAAACACAATAGAATGCATCTTGAGACTTTTATTTTAATACAAATATTGCTCCCACTTTATATTAAGTGGCCTTAACTACTATGTACTTGCATCAAAACATAAATACAATGTACTTAATGTATTCATAACACTTCTGGTGCTCTTGAGGTGGGATACAGGTAGGGTTAGGGACAGGTTTGGGGGGTATGCTTAGGTTTAAGGTGGTCAGTAGGATGGTCAACAGTGTAATAACAACCCAGGCTCATTCTGAAAACGTATCCCTATATACATTTCTGGAGAGCACCAAATATATCCCAGCAGTTATGTTTTTTTTTTGCAGTTTTTGGTTTTCGCAGATCCACTAGCGGCCACTGTGTACGCTTTCTCTAGAGATTGAGAACCCCTGGTCTATACTGTTCCAGGTCAATACTGGCTTAATTCCTACAACTGGGATTATGTTTTGCCCAAATAAAAGGAGCTTTCTGGATAACATTTCTGGAGAGTGCCAAATATGTCCCAGGAGGTAAGTTTTTTTTTGCAGTGTTTGTGAAGCCAACAGAGGTCTTGCAAGTGCCATTCACACCTGCTATTCTCATGTAAATTCACCAGAGGCCGCTGTCGACAATAGTGTTTTTGCACCGATTTACCCGCCCACCCACTTCTCTAAACCCAACCAACAGTGTTTTCAAAAGCAATTCAGAAAAAGAAAAGTCCCTGCCTGATTTTATCCATGTTTTCAGATTTTACCAACAGCTTACAAATGTCTCAAGCTGGAATAGACTTCTCAATCTCATGCGGAAACATAAATAAATTACACATTGTCAGAAAAGTGGCTAATTTAAACAAATTTATATTGGTATGAAAATGTATGGTTTTTAAAAAGGCATGCCCCCAAACCCCACCCCTAAATGCAACTTTCTGGGGATGAGCAAATTGTCCTAAAATGTATGAATGTGATCTTACAAATTCATATGAATTAGCCACTAAATCAAAACTAATGAATTGTACATATTAGCTATAAGCCAGTGGCTAGCTCTCTGCAACTCTCACATGGTCGCCCACTGAAGCTAAGCAGGGCTGCACCCGGTCAGTACCTAGATGGAAGACCACATGGGAAAGCTAGGTTGCTGCCAGAAGTGGTATTAGTGAGGCCAACAGTGTGCCCTCAACATGCGGGTCCTAATAAAGTATCCCATGAAGGGGACTCTATACTGCTCAGTAAGCATCTTCTTTCGGATGAGATGTTAAACTGAGGTCCAGACTCTCTGTGATTGTTAAAAATCCCAGGATGTCCTTCGAAAAAGAGAATAGGGGTTTAACCCTGGCATCCTGGCCTCTGTCCATCATGGCTTCCTAACCATCCCCATATAATAATTGGCTTTATGACTCTGTCTCCTTTCACCAATCAGCTGGTGTGTGGTGTGCGGTCTGGCACAATATGGCTGCAATCACGTCATCCTGGTGGATGCTGCACACTGGTGCCCACTGGACCCCCCCCCCCATTGTGTAAAGCGCATTGAGTGTCTAGAAAAGCGCTATATAAAATGTAAGAAATTATTCATTATTATTATAAAATGATTGCATTGGAATAAAAGGTAGCACTTTAGTTAAAGAACCAATTCTCGCTATTAACTAGTGGCTTATTACATGTCAATTATTAAGATATTGACTGTTTATTATTCTACATCTCTGATACTATCTAATACCTAAACCAAACTACTACCTCAAGAAGTAAATTAGGAGTTTATTGAGGCAAACGTTTTAATTAATGGTTTATTGATAGTAAGAATAGTACCTCAATTCAATTCAATTCATCTTTATTTGTATAGCGCTTATACAATGTAGATTGTGTCAAAGCAGCTTCACATGGAAGTTTATAGTGAATTGAAACAGTGTCAGTTCAGTTTTTAGTGTTTAAGTTCAGTTTAGTTTAGCTCAGTTCAGTGTGGTTTAATAATCACTACTGAGAGTCCAAACACTGAGGAGCAATTCCATCGATGCGCAGCTCTACAGATCCCGAACCATGCAAGCCAGTGGCGACATCGGCGAGGAAAAAACTTCACCAATTGGCGAAAGTGAAGAATTTAAAAAACCTCGACAGAAACCAGGCTCAGTTGGGCACGACAAACATGAGACTTTCAGTTATTGGCACTATACATCTTTGTCTTCACCATAAGCCAAAACAAAAAGCATTAGAAGTATACAGTGAACGTTTAATCAACTTCAGCCAAACCCTAATGCCTTCCCAGTATGCCTGCGCATTATTACGTGATTATTTAAATATGACTGGAAAAGTAGTTCTGTGAAGTCTGCGATGATAATCATTTGTGCAAAGTCTACTTTTCCCTTCTGATCATGTAACGCAACTCTTATAACCTCTAACCTGTGAGTTCTACCCCGAGTGAACTGAAATCTGACTTCAATGAAACAAGAGACATGGAGCAAAAACCAGAACTCAAACAGTCGACCACAAGCATTTGTAAGGCCATAGCTTTCTGAGCGAATGCCAGTTTAGTACGAGGAATTCAAGGAAGCATTTCTACAAAACCATTTCATAGAGCAGAAGCTAGGAATCTTTCGGTTCTGTTCCCACAGACTTACTGCAAATCATTTCAAAGGCAAACAGCTCAGTGGAATATGCTTTATTTTTGCATACATGCAACAACATTAAGTACAATGGAAAGTTTGGATTCAAACATTTGATGCTGAAATGCAATGCATACAGAGAAGATTCCAGTCAACCATGACTTTGGGCAATTGTATTTGTTTCTTCAGCTCTTGACAACTCATGTTTCCCCCTTACCCTCTCTGTAGTGTACACCTTTCCTCGCACATCATGTAGAGTTATCACAATGGTGAAGGCCAAAGCCTATCCAGAAGCCTCTGATTTGTTTTGGCTGGGCTCTGCTCTGACATGCCTGGGAAGGGCAAGGAAAGGAAATGGGTGGACCAGCAACTCTCAGCTCCCTCAGAGAAGGTCTGCGAGAAGCCAGCGAGAAGGGGAAAAGTGTGTTTTTTCTCTTTACTCTGAGCTTGTAAGACAGAGCCTGGGCCCATCTGGATCTAATAACCAAGCCCAGGCTGCTGCCTGATGAACTCAAACCAGACTGCCAGGCCCGCTCGGGGAACTCTACATTGAGTGCAGATGGATAGGGAACGTGCCATGCATGTCAGCTCCATGGTCCCCGAGCAATTTATTCTCTCAACAGTGATGAACACCAAAAGCGGGCCCTTAAAAGCACCCTCGGGTCCAGTGGTGGATATAGGGACTGGCGACTGTATTGTTGTGGTTTGCCATTGGTGGGCATCTCAACCTGTTGGGGAAGCATTGTTAATGCTATTTGACTGATATTACGACTTTGTAAAACTTAACTTAACCACTAGATGGCAGTGTAAAAGGGGGACATTTGTGCATATCATATAACATTTAAACCTTCATTGTTGTGTTTGTTGGAGCGGCACGATGCTTAAGCATTAGCATGGTCCCCTCACAGCAACAAGTTTGCTGGTTCAAGTCCCAGCTGGACTTTTCTGTGTGGAGTTTGCTTGTTGTCCCCATGTCTGCGTGGGTTTCCTCCGGGTGCTTCCATTTCCCCCCACAGTCCAAAGACACGCAGTATAGGTAAATTAAAGCAGCCTTCATATAGTCGCAGACCTCTCACCATGGTTGATGCTGATGCTAATGCGCACCTCTCAAAAAAATTTAACTACATAAGCTCTGTGATTGGTCAGCTTGGTAGCTATGATGAGTGTGGGCGGTGCTGAGATTTGTGAGCTTGATAGAGCGAGTGTTTAGTGCCATGAAGAAGCTCCAGATGAAAACATTTGTTTACCTTATGATTAACGTTGTTGCACATCTCCCGGTTCTCGCCTCTGAATGAGCGAGTTTGAGCTACTTGTACATTAAGGTAGCGCTCAGAAAAAACAAAACACCTGCGAAGAAACTCAATACAGAGAAACACAACATAACCTACTGCCAGCTAGCGTTGCGTAAGTGTTATCGCAGAGCAACACAAACAACACGCTGAAGTATGAATGCACGACTATGTGCAAGGAAGGCGCCGTGGGTCACGCTGATCACTTAAAGCAGCCTTCAGTATATGATGCGTTCATAACATGAGCTGCGTCCCAAATGGCACACTATGCACTATGCCCTTTTGCACTATGTACTTATGCACTTACACACTCAACAGTACAGTCTATGTATGTATTGTTGTCCCAAATGGAACACTAATGTTTTTTTTACTAAGCAGAAGTTCAAACCGTTTCACTGATGACGTCTGACGCATACCTGTCAACCCTCCCGTTTTTCCCGAGATTCTCGTATATTTTACATTTCTATCCTGCTATCATCGGGTAAAGGTATTTTCCCATATTTCTCCCATATTTTCAGTCTTTCTTTTAAAGGTGGCAATAAACATTAGCTAAGCCCTCCTATACGCAACCCATACTGCCAAACCACCAGGGGCCGTCCTTTGCTCTTAAATGTGAATCTGTTCCGTGCTTTCGCTTTGTTTAGGCATGAAAACACTTTGAAATTAATATAAAAACGGCAGGATTCCCTTTCCTTTTATTACAGGTGCCGTCTCCCCTTCATATGCAATCCACAAAGCAGTCATATAGCAGTGCGTGACTGTCAGCTGACGCGCTCCATACTGATAAAAAGGCTGTTTCCCAAACAGATTCTGTATATGCGATTTGAAACGGAGCGAAATCTGGGTTTTGGGTGCGTGTTTAAACATAAAACAATAATTAATAATAATAATAATATTAATAATATCTAAAGATGTCGAATTTGGTGGGGGGTTTTTTCAAACACAACTAATTTTGACTTAAATGAGCGTAAAAAGTTAGGAAAGCAATCGAATGCTTTCTTTATAACGTGAGATGGTTGCATTTTTAAAGTGACGCCTGTTATTTAATGTAATCAAATGGAAAAAAAAATCTAAATGCATAAAAGATTCATTTGTTGCTCTTTAATCAGAATGTGTAAGTTCTACCGTGAAGAAACGGCTAATGAGATTCGATAGCTTGATTTTATTTCATTATAATAGCTATTAATTTTAATAAGCTGAACTGTTTGCTAATGTATTATTGTAAATAATAACAAAACTTATTACTGACCATTTAACTGTTTATTCACAATGTAACAGCTCCAAATCAACATATTTAGTAATATAGGGATTTTTTAAGGGGGGTGGCAATACCTTATTATGGTGGGCATATCCCTTATTTTCACATCCCAATGTTGAGAGGTATGCTTACGGTTGCCAAATTCGTGAAATAAATAACCAAACTACTAAATAATACCTGCTATGAGTATAACCGCATTCACCATCGGGAGGCGCTATAATCACTCTCGTAGGAGAATTTTTTTTTTTCACAATCTAAAATAAATAAAGCTATGCGCACAACAGCTCTGCCCCTTCCGCTACGTAAGCAAAGCTGTGGTCATTGAGTGCGTGAAGTGTCCATCATTCCACACTTCATTTTACCGGTTGAATGAGTAATTGATGGTAATTAAAGTGCACTTATTATTTTTAGAGTTTTCAGTGGGAACGCACTACTTAAACTATTTATACTACAAAATGGTGTAGAATAGTGCATAAGTATGCGATTTGGGATGCACGTACAGTCTTTTATGTGTCATACTCAGTAGCATTGCTGACGCATACCTCAAATTCACATGTACTTTGGTTCAAATAGAGAAAGTTGCATACAGGCATCCAAGGGTATACATCAGTGTGCAGCTCTCATGTAAACATGCACAATATACTGACACTGAGATGAAGTAACTATTATTCTCATAACTTCATATTATTCTGATTGAACCACTGAAGGCACATTGTTGGTTTTTAGTATTTTTCTGGACTTAGGGCTGATTTATACTTCTGCGTCGAGTGATCGGCGTGACCCATGGCGCAAGCCTTGCACATAGCCATGCATTTATACTTCTGCATGCTGTTTGTGTTGCTCTGCAATAACACTTCCAAAATTCTAGCTGGCAGCAGGTTTTTTTTCCCCTCTGAGTTTCTTCAAGGGCATTTTTTTTTTCTGAATGCTACAAGTAGCTAAAACTTGTTCAGAGACGGGAACCAGCATGCAACAACTTTAATCATAAGGTAAACACAAAACAAAAGTTTCCATCTGGAGCTCCATGGGACTTAACACTTATAAACAATTGCTTCATCAGACGCGCGGCTCTCAGCACTTCCCACACTCGTCTTCGGTACAAAGCCGACCAATCACAGAGCATGCACTATGCATCATTGCAACGTGTAGTTAGATTTTTTGAGAGGTGCGCGTCAGTGTCTGCGTCAGCCACTGCAAGGGCTATGTGAATGCACGAAGGCTGCGCCAGAGCATACGCATACACTTGACGCAGAAATATAAATCAGCCTTTCGAAGTTGGGACAATTGCTGTCTATGAAGGATGAGGAACTCTCAGATTTCATCTAAATTATCTTAATCTGTGTTCTAAAGATAACCAATTATTGACAACATTTTCATTTTTGAGTAAACTAATCCTTTAAGGAGATCGTCATGTTCCTCAGAAGTTTTTTTTTTACACTCCTTTTACTAGAACCTTTACTTTCACCAACCCATTCAATCCCAAGTCTGATGTTTGGCTAGTATTTCATTGAAATTAAAATAAAGAAAAAATAATGACCTAGGAGTTCAATTGCAGTGTTTCATAATTTTCACTGCCCTGCTTGATACATTTACCAAGCATAAGCTAAACTGTTTGTTCATATTGCACCCCACAAAAAAAGAGCACTTACTGTCCACACTGCATATTTTTTGCTAGCAATTACATCATATTGGTTAATTCTGACATTATCGTCAGTACCTGCTACATCTACATTGGTTGCCATGGTAATGACCTAAGCATCAACACAACACCGAGTTACTTTCCCTTACATCAACTTGTGTTAGCTGTCACCATGGAAGAAAGAACTGGACATTTGGATTCTTTTCATGTTTGTTTTTAATGCTGTGAATTATTTATGATCTGATACCACACATTGAAGCTGAATATTACACTGAAACACACATTGAATCTGATACCTTAAAACACACATCCTTAAAACAATACAGCCTACAACTATGTGTACACCTACTCATTGTGTTTTGCACTGTCTGTATTGTGCACTGTCACTGTATTTGCACTATTGTATTTTGCACTGTCTGGAGCCAGCACCTAAGCTTTTCACTCATCATAGTACACATGCTGCTGATGATGTGACAATAAAGATGATTTGATCTGATACAACAATCAGACTGAACTTGTTTTTGTTCATTCACAAAAAAATTATCTATATCCAATTTATAAATTTATCCCTGCTGAAAAATCCAGCTTAAACCAGCCTAAGCTGGTTGGCTGGTTTTAGCTGGTCGACCAGCCTGGTTTTAGAGGGGTTTTGGCCATTTCCAGGCTGGTTTTCAGCCATTTCCAGCCTGGTCTTAGCTGGTCAGACTGGAAAATGACCAGCTTAACCCAGCTAAAACCAGTTTGACCAGCCTGGTTTAAGCTGAACATAGCTGGTTTTGGCTAGTTTTAGCTGGTCAACTCCCAGCCTGACCAGCTAAGACCAGGCTGGAAATGCCTGGAAACCAACCTGGAATCGGCCAAAACTCCTCTAACCATGCTGGTCGACCAGCTAAAACCAGCCAACCATCTTAGGTTGGTTTAAGCTGTATTTTTCAGCAGGGATATATGATGCGATTTTGAATCTGGTTTGAAAACAACAAAATATTTAAGTCCAACACTGCAATAAATTAGATCTTTGCAACTTTTTGAACAAAGACTTCAGCTTTGTTCAATTTAAAAGGGGATTTACATATACAGTAGCTATTTAGGCATGTACTCAACCCAGGCTCATTCTGATTACGTACCCTTATATACATTTCTGGAGAGAGCCAAATACGTCCCAGGAGGTACTTTTTTTTCAGGTTTCGTTTTCATGGATCCACTAGAAGCCGCTGTGTATGCTTTTTAAGATCTCACATTTCTCTCGCGAGTGCGATTCGCACCTGCTCTTCTCATGTAAATCCACCACTGACCCACACTCCTCCTTCCCTAAACCCAACCAACAGTGTTATTAAAAGCACCGATTGACCAGCGCCCACCCACTTCCCTAAACCCAACAGTGTTTTCAAAAAAGAAAAAAAAAAGCCCTTCGCGGCTTGATTTTTACCACATTTTCAGATTTTACCACATTCTCACCCTGTTATTTACCTGTTAATTTTTTTTCGTACCTGCTTTATGGAACTGTTCCTCACCAGACTCGAATCCCTGTCATCACGGTCAACTCCGCTCCATGTCACAAGTCCGCCAATATACGCGGCGAGCCACTGGACAAACTGGTAACAGCGGAAAAGCCATCCATATGGAGGTCAGCTGGTAAGTCGTAGCGTTTGTTTTAAAGACGATATAGAGTCAAACGTACCTCTGGCTACATAATTTGCGATCTCCAGAAATGTATATAGGGCTACGGTTTCAGATTGAGCCTATGTTGCATATACTGTACATAGCATGATGGTTGACCAGCTTTATTTCCTAATGGCATGGGTTGAAATGCTGGATAAAACTATATATAAGTGATTTTTTCAACTGTTATCATACAAAGCTACAAGAACACTTGTGTGCCAAAAAACAATAAAAACGACTTTTTCTGCCTATTTGTTCCATCCCTTGTTAGGTCAGGGTGTGCATTTATGCATTGCCATTAAATTCAGAAGTGCGGTACGCAAGCATCATATTGCCTGTAGTAAACACGCACCCTAATCAGTGCAGAGGATGTACATACAATGTCATGTTTACAAGAGACTTGTCACTACTAGCTGTCTGAATAACTGCTTACAAGCCAACATAGATGCTGCCCTGCATGGTTACACCAGGCTGAAATGTAATCCTGAACATCATCCTGTCCAGTGCATTTGCTCCAGATATGTTGCCAAAGACACACGAGTTGTCTGAACTCTTGACCAATGAAAAAAAAAAGGTACAAATATATTTTAACCATTAAGGTCTGCAGAACAGCTTGAGAACATCCCTCAGGCAATCCATCGAGACCTGATGGAATTCAAATTATGAAATTCTAGATCCAGTGTTGCAACAGAATGAGGAGATCTCCACATCACCAAGGAATAATAACTGGATTGAAAGAAACACTATAGAAATAATATTTGAAATAAAATAATTGTTTTCAAATATGTTAATAATGACCTTGAGTCTGACACCTTCCATCCACAGGTATGACCTAGTGGTAGTGGCGCCTAGACTGCAGCTCTGCACAAGAAGTTTGGCCAGAAGAGGAATGGTCATGCTTGACAGAGCCTGGTTTCTCTTGTGTTTTTTCCTTCACTTTCGTCAATTGGTGAAGTTTGTTCCTCCACTGTCGTCACTGGCTTGCTTGGTTTGGGACTTGTGGAGCAGCACATCGATGGATTTGCTGTTCAGCGTTTGGACTTTCAGCAGTGAAAATTAAACCACACTGAACTGAACTAAACTGAACCTAAACTCTAAAATCTGGACTGACACAGTTTCAGCTTACTAGAATTTCTATGTTAAGCTGCTTTCACACAATCTACATTGTCAAAGCGCTATAGAAATACTCATGAATTGAATAGGCCCTGAAGGTGCTTCTGAACCTAACAAATCAAGAATGGTCAATGTAAACACACAAACAACTTACCCAACAGGTTTTGTTTGTATTTTTCCTGCTTGCTTTCTTGCAGCTTGAGTCACTCATACCTTTCCCTGTCCATCACTCCACCCAGTGCCTCATGGTCATAACTCTTGCGCATGTCAATTAACTCCACGAGTAAACAAAAACAATCAGGCCCAGAGGCACGGAAAGGTGAAAAAGACCTTCTGCGAGCTCTCCAGACAGAAGTCAGGCCTGAGAGCATTGGCTTTGACAGTAGACAGAGGGAGGGAGTCTTGCTGTTTTGACTCTCTGTAAGTGTTTGGGGAAAGACTGAGGTGGAGAGGGTTGCGCCCAATAATGCAGGTGACTCATGGGATACTGCGGTTCATGGTCAGGTCAGCGCAGGCTTTTTTGGCTGCTCTGGTGGATATTAGGTTTGCATCTGAGGTAAGAGAGGTCTGTGTGTGGCGCACTTGTCCAATGGGGCGTATATGTAAATATAATGGTAATCACCAGCGAAGGTTCCAATATCCAATGTATGATGTCTAATGTTAACTGAAGAACTGAGCACTTACAGTTGAAGTCACAATTGTTCGCCCTCCTGTGAATTTTTTTCTTCCTTTTTTTTAAATATTTCCCAAATGATGTTTAACAGATTCAGGAATTTTTCACAATATTTCCTATCATATTTCTTTCTTCTGGAGAAAGTCTTATTTGTTTTATTTCAGCTAAATTAAAATAAATAAATAAAAATGTTTAAGGTCAATATTACAAGCCTTCTTAAACATTTTTATTTGTCTACAGAACAAACCATCATTACACAATGACTTGCTTAATTTCCCTAACTTTAATTAACAAAGAATGGCAAAGAAAGCATTCTTGCAGGACTCCCAGAGTTCATCAAGATTCTTTGGATTCATCTTCAATGCCTCCTCCTTCATCTTATCCCAGACATGCTCAATAATGTTCATGTCTGGTGATTGGGCTGGCCAATCCTGGATCACCTTGACCTTCTTTGCTTTCAGGAACTTTCATGTGGAGGCTGAAGTATGAGAAGGAGCGCTATCCTGCTGAAGAATTCACCCTCTCCTGTGGTTTGTAATGTAATGCACAGCACAAATGTTTTGATTCCTCAGGCTGTTGATGTTGCCATCCACTCTGCAGATCTCTCGCACGCTTCCATACTGAATGTAACCCCAAACCATGATTTCTCCTTTAGCAAACTTGACTGATTTCTGTGAAAATCTTAGGTCCATGTGGGTTCCAGTAGGTCTTCTGCAGTATTTGTGATGATTGGGATGCAGTTCAACAGATGATTCATCTGACAAATCTACCTTCTGCTACTTAAGGTGTTATTTGTTGCCCTTACAGCTGAGATCAATGTCAAGACTTTTGTCAGGTAGTGTATGTTAAAAAGGATTACCTTAAACTGGGTCATACTGCTCTAAACTGCTGCCTGCTTGCTATTCTGTCTAATAAGAGTAAACAGCAAGCAACATGACACACACAAAGAAATTCACATTCACAACAATAAGACAAAAACTAGGAATTACACACAAGCCCTATTGTGGTGCTCTACGTCATTAATAGTGGTGTTTGCACACCAACTTCAAACACCAGTCACATTGGAGGCATTTGCATGCTGTCAACACCAAAACACCACTTCAATGTTGCCATGAAAGAAAGTCTTGTTCAGAGTCATCAGCAACCCAGTTCTCCAGCAATGGCACGTCACAGAAAAAACGCATAATATTAAGATCAAAACTATATAGACAAAAGCACAGTAGGTGATTAAAGCTACATCCACACTGCAAAGGCCATCTTTTTTCTTTTGCATACTTTAAAAGTGTTATGTATTGCTGTCTGTCTGTTCTTTTGTGTCAAATATGATAAGGAAGATCATGGAAGATCAACCAACAAGCCCAATACTTTGATAGCCTGAATGAAATGTGTTGTAAAAGCAGAGTTGTATAGCCAAGCATTTGGGATAAGTATATACTGTAGTAGATCAGAGACTGTATGTGCCACAGCTTTTGCATGGGCAGTGGCGTATACACATTTCCACCCCAGTTTTGTGCATACGCCAAATGAGACCCCAGGTCTGTAACTATATTTTAAATTAAAGGGCCAGATGCCACACACTCTAAACCCTTCAATACCCCTTTCCACATTTGCAGCCTTTTAATAGGCCTGTGCAAACACTCTTCCATCTGCCATCTGGTAGATAGAACTCCTTTTTTTGCCTGGGTCTGCTGCCACATTATAGTTAAACTTCTGTAAAATGTTTGATTAAGAGATTTCATTATGTGACTGGTGTGATCATGATAAATCATTTTATTAAGCAAGCGTCATGACTTCCAATGCCTTATGGGAGTGGTGACCATCCAAAATCAAGGGAAATGCATCCCCCGAGAAGTCCATACCACATGCTGACCAAACACTCGAGGCACCAAATAAAGATCTTAGGCAAGGCAAGGCAAGGCAAGTTTATTTATATAGCACATTTCATACACAGTGGCAATTCTACGGAAGTCCTAAGAGGCCATGCATTAAAATATTTTTTTTCTCCAACTCATTCATTATAATTTTTGTCATAGAACCTACTGGACCCCACTCAAAAGGCATCGTATGAATGCCTCCTTTAGTCCTTTCTGTGATAAATGTTCTGACCAGGAACTTGGATCTTTTTTCCATATGATGTAGGAATGTGGAAAAGTACAAAAGTTTTGGAATGAGGTCTGTGTTATCTTATCTAAAATTATTGAATATCCTGTACAAGTGAATCCTTCTATTCTATTACTGAGCGATGATTCTACATTGAACCTCACCAAGCTACAAAAGGCAGTTTTGCTGGCTGCTTAACTTCTGCAAAAAAAACTACTAGCCCAATATTGGCTGCCTCCACATAATTTGGACACCTACAAGTGGTTGGTACAACTTCAGGACATTATAATGTTGGAATTATCCACAGCTCGAGTGAACTTGGTACAAATGAGTACATTAAAGATCTGGACTTCAGCTGCTGACAAAATCTCCTTGTTTATGGCAAAGCAATGATAAGGATCCAGAATGATTGCCTTACTTGGTAAAATTGACACTGTATTCTGTTTTTCTGTTAACTTTAATTCACTGGATACCCCAGTTTCGAGAGACTGCAGGGGAGGGGGGTGGGGGTATTTGAATTGATATATTTCATTATACAGTTTTTTCAGCCTGTATGTTTTGTTAACAATTAATAAAAAAAAAAAATATATATATATATTTTTTTTTTTTCGCTCTTTTTTGTCGCGATAACTACTTAATTACCTTGTGATCTCGACATAACAACTTGTTTTTTCGTGATCTCGACGTAACTAAAAGTTGTTGTCCACAACTTATTTTTTTTTGTGATCTCAACATGACATAAAAACGTGTTATGTCGTGATTTTTGCTTTTATTTATGTATTAATAATTATTAGTTATTAATCAGACGATTCCTAAGCCACTATAAATAAATACTCTAAGTTCTATATGACAGCCATCTTCGTTTTGAAAAATCCCCCTTTCCCACCCGTACTCCTCCTCCTCCTTTCCTAGATGGGTGGCATGGTGGCCTAGTGGTTAGCACTGTTGCCTCACAGCAAGAACGTCACTGGTTCTAGTTCTTACCAAGCCAGCCAACGTTTCTGTGCAGAGTTTACACGTTCTCCCCATGCTCACGTGGGTTTCCCCCGGTTTCCTCCCACCCTCCAAAAACATGCAACTTAAGTTAATTGACTAATCCAAATCAGCACCATAGACATGTTTCTAGCAAGAAATTATGTCTTAAGAGCAATCACTATCTGTTCATTAGCTACTACCGCAGGGGAGTTCTCGAGATCTACCTGAGCTCAAACTCCCCTCTCGCCTTGCAAACGGGAGGGAGCCCCGGACTCGAGGATCTTATGAGCTCAGGGCTCTCTCCCAGTACAGCATGCCAAACAAGCTTTATAATCAATCATCAGCTAAGTGTGAGCTCTTGAAAAACCCTGTAAAAACAACTTTGTTTGTCTACATCTTCGTCAGGTCAGTGTGCATGTTTAATTACATTCTTTTTGGTTTCTTTTCTGAACTTTGAACATCTCAGAACCATTGCCGTCTATGAAAGATGCTCTCAGAGTTCATCTAAAATGTCTTAATTTGTGTTCTGATAATGAATGAAGGTTTCAGGAGATTGGAACGACATGAGAGGAAGCAATTAATAACACAATTTTCATTCTTTGTCATGAAAATTGACAATCTAGTCATTTTTCATGGGCCACCATCCTTTAACCTACATGAAAAACTGGTCTGTTATTCACACTGCTCCCACTCATATGCAGAGCACTCATCCAGAATGTCAGGCTGCTCTCCCTGGACTTCACTTCTGGTTTAATACCATGCACATTCATCCCACAAGCTTGTCAACAAACGGCAAAACTCTTTCCTGGACTTTTTGAAGAAACACTCCACTTCTATTGGAAATAGGTTCATTTCACAACTTCCCTAGAGTTAAGCAGCTGAGTTTAAATTTTTTTTTAACTATTCAGATGATCTCTGGGTCTGGCGGGAGCACTTTTAGCTTAGCTTAGCATAGATTGAATTGGATTAAGCCTTTAAATAATAAGAGTTTCAATAATTTTACAATTTAAAGCTTGACTCTTCTGTAGTGATATGGCTAGGAACTATAGTTAGCGCTGACGAGTGTGGGTGGAGATGAGAGATGCAGCGAGTGTTTACAAGTGTGGAGATTGTGAAGGAGCTCTGGATGAAGACTGTTGTTTTGTGCTTACCTTATGATTAAAGTTGTTGCACGTCCGCCGGTTCCCACCTCAAAATGAGCGAATTTGAGCCACTTGTACATTAAGAAAGCGTTCAGAAAAAACAAAACGCCAGAAAAGAAACTCGACACAGAGAAACATAAACACCTACTGCCAGCTAGCGTTTCGGAAGTGTTATTGCAGATTAACAGAAACAGCCGCAGAAGTATAAATGCTTGGCTACGCGCAAGGCTTGCGCCATGGGTCACGCCGATTACTTGACGCAGAAGTATAAACCAGGCTTAATCCATGTACTTTAGAAGGGTGTGTCAAAGACATTAGATAGAGCAAACTATATCTGACCTCAACAGTGACATATGATTCTACAAGCAATAGATAGCCTAAGGTAAAACAAAAATCACATAAATGCTGTAAACCTAGCCACCCATGAGGTTATACATTGGTCATTTAATCCAATGTCTGGCAGACTGACTTTTGTATATATAATAATAAAGAGCGCAATTCATTCATCAAGATCACCTTCCCATTAAGGATAAACAGCAAAATGATAAAAACATGGTTGACGTCACAGACTCGTATTAGATAATTGTTTGTGGGAAATGGTAAGGAAGCACGACATTCGTTGACAACATGCATGAGACCAAGAAATTGGTCAATTAAACCGTGTAACATTAATCCAGCCAAACCCTGTGTGCGTATATTAGTAGACAATACTAATACAATTGCTTACATCTCCTCCTGGCGATGGATAATTGTCCGAGTCAATATTTCTGTGTAGCGGGATCAGTAGAAATAACAGGGAATAGGCGTGGAAAATCGATTATGTCTCCAAGCATGCTATAGCCTCCATGATTGTGACGGCAAAGCACTGAGAATCTGAGGTCAGAGACTTGGTTTTGATGTACATAATGAAAATAATATAAAACTATAAATGCAAATCTGGTGGCACTGTCGCCGCACAGCAAGAAGGTTGCTTGTTCGAGTCCCAGGTGGGCCAGTTGGCGTTTCTGTGTGGAGTTTGCATGTTCTCCTTGTGTTGGCGTGGGCTTCCTCCGAGTGCTCCAGTTTCCCCTCACAGTCCAAACAGATTCGCTATAGGGGAATTGGGTAAATGAAATTGGTCATAGTGTATGAGTGTGTGTGGGAATGTGAGAGTGTATGGGTGTTTCCCAGTACTCGGTTGCAGCTGGAAGAGCATCTGCTGCCTAAAACATATGCTGGATAAGTTCATTCCGCTATGGTGACCCCTGATAAATAAAGGGACTATGCAGAAGAAAAATAAATGAGTGAATGAGTGGGTGAGTGTTCTGAGTTCTCAAAGGAAGTGATTTACGTTCTGAATTGTTTACTTTAACACTTAAAATTGGGACACCCATTTTGTTTCTTCCCTTGCTTCTACACCGCAACGTCTACTAAATAACAGTTAATGTGCTGTTCTTTTTCTGACATCACTCATGAGGTCATTTCCTCCCTTTGGTCGCAGTAACTTAAAGTGCCTGATGACAGTACATCACTGATAAGCAACTCCAAAAGCTGATTAACTTTAAAGAACGGCCAGATTTTATCCGGTGCCACTTGTGCCATTGTAAATAATAGGTGCGGTTGGAAGAAAAAAAAAGCCTGCAGAGGTTAAACAGAAGTTAACCTAGAGTATTCCTGCTGGCAGCTGAATGCCTATGACATCAGGGGGAAAGAGGAACTTATCTCAACTGTATATTATGGGAACTGTCCAGGGGTTTAGATTTTTCTCTTTTCTTTTTTTTTTAAAGCTTGTTCTGTTATTTGAACAAGTGCAGGATACAAGAAAAGGATACAGTGGTTTAACATTGGTCAAGATTTAGTTTATTTGCTAGTCTAAAACACATATTAATAAAGAAAGCCTTGGAGAGTAGGTAAAAATAGTTAGCCACAGTCAAGGCAAGTAACATAAAAGATGTTTTCCTTCTTGATAAAATCGTTAAGACTATAACAAAAAATATGGCGTTAACCATGGTTTATACCAAACACCCTTAAAAATAATTAATACCACCTATTGAATCTTTTCATTCCATAAACGGTTCTTTAAAGTACAGTATGCACACTACCGGACAAAAGTCTTGTCGCCTATCTAGGTTTTAGGAACAACAAATAATAACTTGACTTCTACTTGATCATTTGGTATCAGATGTGGCTTATATGAAAGGTAAACGCCTCTAGATTATGCTTATTCTTCCAAAATGAAATATGATCATGCCTTGATTTTTAATGATTTAATTAGGACAGTAAGGTTTGCCTTTGCTTAGAAAAAAAGTCTTTTCATTTAACAGAAATAATGTCCAGTATAGAATATAAAGTCATGCTGCAGTGGAAACAGAATGAATATTGTGTCTGACTCCATCATGAGCTTAGAGGACTGCATCCATACATCTCTGAATGACTCAAATCACTTATTAATAAAGTCATCTGGAATGGCGAAGAAAGTGTTCTTGCAGGACTCCCAGAGTATATCTTCATCTTTAATGCCTCCTCCTTCATCTTACCCCAGACATGCTCAATAATGTTGATGTCTGGTGACTGGGCTGGCCAATCCTGGATCACCTTGATTTTCTTTGCTTTCAGGAGCTTTGATGTGGAGGCTGAAGTATGAGAAGGAGCGCTATCCTGCTGAAGAATCGGCCCTCTCCTGTGGTTTGTAATGTAATGGGCAGCACAAATGTCTTGATATCTCAGGCTGTTGGTGTTGCCATCCTCTCTGCAGATCTCTCGCACGCCCCCATACTGAATGTAACCCCAAACCATGATTTTTCCATTACCAAACTTGACTGATTTCTGTGAGAATCTTGGGACCATAGGTCTTCTGCAGTATTTGTGATGAATGGAAGAAATGTTTGGAAGAAAAAACAGGCAATGACATTCATAATAGAAACAAAAATGTGTAAGATGGCTATTTCTTTCCAGCGTTTCCAATATATCTTCATTTGTGTTCAACAGAAGAAAGAAACTCAGACATGTTTGGAACAAGTGGAGGATGAATAAACCATGACAGAATTTATATTTTTTGAGGATCCTTCTCTGCTTTCTTTTGGGAATGTCATTTTTCTACCAGATTTAATGTGTAATTCAATTGTGATACATTAAATTGATTCATTGCCACATTATGTACTGTAATTATTTAGACTGGACATGTTATTGAAGACGGGTGACACAGTGGCGCAGTAGGTAGTGCTGTCGCCTCACAGCAAGAAGGTCGCTGGTTTAAGCCTTGGCTGGGTGAGTTGGCATTCTGTGTGTAGTTTGCATGTTCTCCCTGCATTCGCGTGGGATCCTCTGGCTGCTCCGGTTTCCACCACAGTCCAAAGACATGCAGTACAGGTGAACTGGGTAAGCTAATTGTCGGTATTGTATGAGTATGGATGTTTCCCAAAGATGGGTTGCAGTCGCTGTGGCGACCCCGGATTAATAAAGGGACTAAGCCGAAAAGACAATGAATGAATGAATGTTATTGAAAACATTCCCATACCATGATGTAGCATCAAGTTCCCTTGAAAAGGAAACTACGCTTTCTCTGGGTCTATAAGGTAGAGAACCTTATGCTAAATTCAACAAATGAACCCCTTTATTCATCAGGGGTCGCCACAGCGGAATGAACCGCCAACTTGTCCAGCATATGTTTTACACAACGGATGCCCTTCCAGTTGCAACCCAGTACTGGGAAACATCCAAACACTCATTCACACACATAAACTACAACCAATTTAGCTTATTTAATTCAGCACATGTGTTTGGACTGTGAGGGAAACCAGAGCACCCGGAGGAAACCCACACCAGCACGAGGAGAACATGCAAACTCTACACAGAAATGCCAACTGGCCCAGCCGAGGCTTGAACCAGCGACCTTCTTGCTGTAAAGCGACAATGCTAACTACTAAGGCACCATGCCGCACTAAAATAATAACTAATATATATAAAAAAAATGAACACACAAGTTGACCAACTAAAACCAGCTTGACCAGCCAAAACCTGTTATGTCCAGCTTAAACGAGGCTGGCCAAGCTGGTTTTAGCTGGTTTAAGCTGGTCATTTCCAGCCTGACCAGCTAAGACCAGGCTGGAAATGGCTGGAAACCAGCCTGGAAATGGCCAAAACCCCTCTAAAACCAGGCTGGTCGACCAGCTAAAACCAGCCAACCAGCTTAGGCTGGTTTAAGCTGGATTTTTCAGCAGGGAATTTAGCATAATTACAATCAAAGTCACAATGTAAGACTAGCCTTGCATTTTTAAGACTTTGTTTTAGCTTAAATTACTTTTCACTTTTTTACATGTTAACTTAAAAAAAGAGGTGGTGCGGTGGCGCAGTGGGTTGCGCTGTCACCTCACAGCAAGAAGGTCACTGTTTGTATATTCTCCCCGTGTTGGTGTGGGTTTTGCTATAGGTGAATTGGGTAAGCTAAATTGTCTATAGTGTATGTGTGTGAATGAAAGAGTATGGGTATTTTTCAGTGATGGGTTGCAGCTGGAAAGGCATCCGCTGCGTAAAACATATGCTGGATAAGTTGGTGGTTCATTCTGCTGTGGCGACCCCAGATTAATAAAGGAACTTTTTTTTATTTTACTTTTACTCTTTGCTTTACTCCTTTACTTTTGTGAAGGAAACGGTGGAAACTCACTCCACTGAAGACATCCATTAGCGCACATATTTAATTTAGTTTGTTGAGCGCAAAGATTTGTTTCAAAACTATTTCTAAATTCATTTCTAATTTCCAGCAAACGAATAAATGAACAATAATAACGAAGTGCTTTTCAAATCCAAACACACGTCCTGTTCTTATGCCCCATATAGTGATGCAGACGTCTCCAAAACCCCACAGGTGGACAAAACAAAACTTGTTTTTATTAAAACAAATATAAATATGCATATAATAAACAATACTGCTAATAATAATAACATTATACTAATGCAAATTGTCATGAGTAAACTGAAAAAAGCCCCCCGAGGTAAAGAAGGCATGGAGGCAGTGGTTTTTATATTTATGTAGAAAATAATAATTTTTTTAAAAGATATTTGTGTATTGCTATACATCCTGTGTGTATTAAGTAATGTGTAAGTGTTTGAACCCACAATAACTAACTAACAATAACTAACTAAAGCGAATAACTAACGCGCTTTGAGCATCTTTCAGTTTGTTAATGACGGGGACGATTTCAGTTCCTCAAAATAGCAACACTCCAACAAGGCGCCTTAACACACCTCCTTTTCAGACCAGCACACCCATGAGTCCACAAAGTGGCGCAAATGGATTTGCTATTTAAAACAACGTCACACAAAACGTGAAAATTACTCTTGCGCTGGTCTGAAAATAGCAACAAATCGCGCCAAACACATCTTGCACCTTATCGCGTCGAGTGCATGATAGGCCCCATAGTCACACAACATAAGAAAAAGCATACTGTTTTGTGAAGCCATTATAACAAAGCTAGTTTTAAGATAATTACATTAAATACACTGCTTGGCATACTAAAGTATATACGTTTTCTTATTTCATTATTTAATTATCTTACTGCACTGGCAGATCATTTGACTTGTTTCTAGTTTGTATCTTCTTAAATGATTCATTTATTTCTCATATTTAGTGCAGTGATAATGCAGAGTGACCTGTTTAAATCTTCCAAGCAATTATGAGACTTTTAAGCAAGCCAAAAGTGACAGAGAACGAGTCAATGAGGCAGTTCTCTACTGGTCAAACATAGGAAAAGTGTGTTTTTTACATCATTACAATAAGCATTCAGTAGTCAAAAGGGCTGCCCAAGTTCCATGTTGTCACCATTGACTATGTGCTACTAATTAATTCTAATCAATTTAGTCTAAACATAGTTTGCGCCCTCATTTGTATCCTCTGTTCAGGGCTGAAACCTTATACACAGAAAGGAAAAAAAAATTAGAATATGAAAGAAACTTGACAAGTAAAGTTTATAAGAACCGAGCCATTCATTGTGCTGATGACTGCATGCCAAGGGTGAAAGTGGTAGCTAGCAGGGCATGGTGGGCATGTTGGCGCATTGTGAAAGATCCAGCTTTGGCTGTAATCCAAATGTAATTAGCCTGGAGATCAGGGGGAATACAGTGCTGTCCCGGCCGGCCGGCGCTGAAGAGGAGACAGGTGCCACCAGCAGCTCTAAGCCCAGCGGGACGCTGATACAGCTCGCTTTTCTTAGTACAGAGCCACAAGTGCTTGCAAAATAACACGCCAGCATTAGTCCTTCCTGAGCTAGCATTTTCTTTGCTGTACAAATGCATTGTTAATTGTACAGTTGAAGTCAGAATTATTAGCCTTCCTTTAGATATTTTTTAACACTTGTATATATATTTTCCTAATACATTATCAGTAGCTCATTTCTAATAACTGATTTCTTTTATCTTTGCCATGATGACAGTAAATAATATTTGACTAGATATTTTTCAGGATACTAGTATTCAGCTTAAAGTGACATTTAAAGGCTTAACTAGGTTAATTAGGTGAGTTAGGGTAATTAGACAAGTCATTGTATAACAGTGGTTTGTTCTGTCGACAATTAAAAATATATAGCTTAAAGGGGCTAATAATATCAACCTTAAAATGGCTTTAAAAAAAAGAAAAACTGCTTTTATTCTAGCCGAAATAAAACAAATAAGACTTGCTCCAGAAGAAAAAATATTATAGGAAATACTGTGAAAAATCCCTCGCTCTGTTAAACATCATTTGGGAAATATTTAAAAGTAAATTCATAGGAGGGTGAATAATTTTGACTTTAACTGTATATGTGCACTGACAACATGGATAAAACCCAGCCTGATCTCACGAGGAAACGTGAGTATTTTACGTTTTGTCAGTTTAGTGGCTCATTCATACAATTTTAAAAATGAGGCGTGACACCCAACCCTGCCCCTAAACCCTACCGTCATTGGGTGATGAGCAAATCGTACAAATTCATACGAATTAGCCACTAAATAAAAAAGTTACGAATTGCTGTGAGATTGTGTTGTAGAATCCTATTGAAAGACCATAAAAATAAAATAACTAAATAAATTGTAGTTAGTTTAATGTTTAAACCTGTTTGATGAAGGAAAAAACACTCACCGGCCACTTTATTAGGTACACCTTACTAGTACCGGGTTGGACCCCCTTTTGCCTTCAGAACTGCCTTAACCCTTTGTATAGATTCCACAAGGTACTGGAAATATTCCTCAGAGATCTTGCTCCATATTGTCATGATAGCATCACGCAGTTGCTGCAGATTTGTCGGCTGCACATCCATGATGCGAATCTTCCATTTCACCACACCCCAAAGGTGCTATATTGGATTGAAATCTGGTAACTGTGGAGGCCATTTGAATACAGCGAACTCATCGTCATGTTCAAGAAACCAGTCTGAGATGATTCACGCTTTATGACATGGTGAGTTATCTTGCTGGAAGTAGCTATCAGAAGATGGGTACACTGTGGTCATAAAGGGATGGACATGGTCAGCAACACTCAGGTAGGCTGTGGCGTTGACACAATGCTTAGTGGCGGAGCTACAATTTTTTTGCATGGGGGGGCCAGGGGGTGGCCACTGCTATTTCAGGGGGTCCACACACAAACACATACACACAATGAAAGTGTTTAGAATACCCAAATCTATTGCATTACCAACATATAATTCAAAATATGAAAATATAATAATTTACTCATCACCTCTTTGTTGTGAGTTAATAAGTAATGACAGGATTTGATGTTTTTAGCGGAACATTCCTGAAGCTCAGCTTAAATTCTAACATTGGTTGAAACATGTGAACGCCTAGTATATGCTCTGACCTGCTGGTGGACCTGAAGTCTGACCACACTGACTCTGATTAGTCTCATGTATGGAGCTGCTGTGGGATCCAGTGCAAAGGGAAGGGTTTATTTGAACCTGATCCGCCTGTTTGTGCTTCTTTATAAAGAAGTCTGATATCTTGCCCTTTCTTTTCATGCTTGATTGACCCTGTGCAAAAATATTACAGTCTGGTTACATCTAATCCAGTTAGAAACCCATTTATCCTAATTACAAATATCCATTATCATACCTGCTAATTAAAATCAGCAACCGATCTAAAAACATTTATCTGAGGAAAGTATATGAGCTGGCTAAGCCATTTCAAATAAATTTTACTCACAAACCACTAGCCTAACATTACTTCCCCATATTAGCAAAACATTTGAGCATCGTAAATTAAAAATAATAACTTACATACAT
>CAIGQZ010032741.1:8483792-8495323 GCA_903798205.1 Danio tinwini | reverse complement strand
TACAGATCCCGAACCATGCAAGCCAGTGGCGACAGCGGCGAGGAAAAAACTTCACCAATTGGCGAAAGTGAAGAATTTAAAAAACCTCGAGAGAAACCAGGTTCAGTTGGGCACGACCATTTCTCCTATGGCCAAACGTCTTGTGCAGAGCTGCAGTCTAGGCGCAGTAGCTGGACCTCAGCGAAGACACGTCTGTCCTTGGAGCATCACAGGAATCAGTCTCATGCTCTCCATCATGACCACCACAGCAGCAGCTCAGGATACGGCCTGGTCTAGAAACCTTGGGATCGTCTCGTCGTTGGTCTTGGATCGCATCAGTGGCACTGCATAGTCTGAGGGTCTCGAGATGAGTACCCCCAGGAGGAAATACAGAATAAGGAGAATAATTAGCGTAGCTGCTGTTCATAGTGTATATAAACAAAAAACTAAATCGTGTGTGAGGCATAATGTAAAAAATATTCGTAAATGAGCAGTTTTCAATATTTTGTGATTCATGTTTTGGATTTTCGCCATTTATTTATGCTTTTTATTCACATTATGAGAATCTTTCTTCTGACTACTTTTAAACTTGAAAAGTTTGAAAAAGTGACTTTTATGAAGATTTTTAATAGTTTAAAGTGCTATATTGTCTGGGTTGGTGTTGTACATTACGCTACAAAAACATTGTAATGAACTGTCAGTACATTTTCTGTTATTATTATTATTATAACAGACTGACTTATTTCTTTCTATATAACTTCATATACATTATATATATTTTTTACAAAAATGTCAATAAAAGTGACTTGCTGCGTCCCAATCGGCATACTTATACTACGCCCTTAAAGTATGCACTTTTTTTGTGAAGGAAAAATATATACTTTTGATAGTGTAACAGGAGAGTATGCAAGCTTTGGGACACACTACTTCCTCATTAACTGATCGTTATGTTGCTTAGTTATGAGGCCTGTCAATCCTCCACACATCGTCCACATTTCTGTCGTATTTTATTTCCTAACTTATTGGAGAAGCAGCAGCAGGTTAATCTGCCATTCATGAGTCTTTCATGCAGAGAAATCTCCTCAGGTGTTTGGACATTTATGCATTCAGACGTTAATGTCCAAACACGTCTTTGTATAAGTTCAGTATTGTTGCTGCAGATGAAATATAACACAGTAAACGCGATTAAAATATTTTCCAGTGGGCAAGATATTAATTAACAGTCATACAAACATCTTTACCGAAGTCTCTCTATTTGACGGTTGGTCTCGCGCATCCATGTTTGTAGTTTGTTTACACTTTTCACCCGTGTTTGTAGTTCTAATTGATTTCACGTCCAACGCATGTGGGCAATATCAGCGGTCAGAGTATGGACCATACCTGCCAATACTCCCGTTTTTCCCGGGAGTCTCCCGTATTTCAGACCAACCTCCTGGTTTGTCATTTCTCCCGGAATACTTCTGGAATTTCAACCTCTTCTGACGTTGGGGCTGATGTGATCATCATAGCAGCGTCAGCCAATGAAATTAGTCAGCAATCGGCTACTGTCTGAGCTGGTGTATTTGTATACAACAATCTGATTGCCTGGCACTTCCGTCGGCACTTGAAAAGTTGAGAAAGTCCCAACTTTTGCAGCGATCAACGCCACTAAAGCGGCGCCGACGGATCCACAATGAAGTTCAGCAATGCCTGTCGTCACCCATTCAAAGTAAATGGGAAGCCTTGAAACTGACGCCCCTACCCTGTAAATGGGGCATAACACCCCGGTTCGCTGACAGACCAGGCACCCCTTACGGTCGCTTTGCTCAACAGACCCCACCCCCCTTCCCCTCCCGGATTTTCAGAGACAAATGTTGGCAGGTATGGTATGGACGCTTCTACACTTCACATTTTTACCGGAAATGTTGGCGTACTCTTTTCAACATACTATGATTTGGGACATACTAATTCTATTTTCAAATACTACTATTTAGGACGGATAGTATGCAAATTGGGACGCAGCACTGGTCTTTCAAAAGTCGACAGAGCAGAGATCGACATCCCATAATGCAATTCACAACTGTAAATAAACAGAAAACTATATAAATACACCTATATTTTTTACAGTGTAGGGTAAATCTGTATGATTAGAGTAACGCCATCAACAGTTTTGGATTTTGGTAGGAATTAAAATACATTCCATCTATCAAAGATTCAATTAGCGCAATAGTACTTGTCACTTGAATTGTAATATATCTAAAATAGAATTGCAAACCATCAGCTTAACACTTTTGACATCAACGCTTTATTTTTTGTCATCTTTTCATTGCAGTAATGACATAACAGAAACTGCCAACAGAAAACTAATGACATTCATTCATTCATTTTCCTTCAGCTTATTCCCTTTATTCATCAGGAATGAACCGCCAACTTATCCAGCATATGCTTTACACAGCGGATGCCCTTCCAGCTGCAAACTAGTACAGTGAAACATCCATACACACTCATTTACACTCATACAGACAATTTAGTTCATCCAATTCCCCTATAGTGCATGTGTTTGGACTGTGGGGGAAACCGGAGCACCCGGAGGAAATCCACGCCAACACAGGGAGAGCATGCAAAACTCCACACAGAAATGCCTACTGACCCAGCTGGGGCTCGAACCAGTGACTTTCTTGCTGTGAGGTGACAGAGCTAACCACTGAGCCACCGTGTCACCCAAAACTATGACATATTGCTCTAAAAAAAGGGATTCATTGGATTTACTACATTTTCTAAAGTTAAGTGCTTGCAAACTATTTTTCTGGGCTGAATTTAAACAAACAAGTTGAACTTTACTAAATTTTATTAGTTTGTTTAAATTCAGCCCATATCAATATTTTGTCAGTGTTTTTTTTTTCAGAGACAGAAGGTCTTTACTGCAGCAATCCAGAAACAGGCAGAGATCAAACCAAAATAAATGAGAGTCTTAACAGTAAACCCGAGAACACAAAACTAAAGTCATTAATCCTAAGAAAACAGACAAGAGTCAAAACACAAACAAGGAAATGTTCAGAACTGAAACAGTGATACTGGCAAGACTTCACACACACACAATTAAAACAACAAATGAACCAAAGGATCTATTTATACATGGTGTAAATTAACTTCAGGTGTGCCGGTGTCATGAGAAATAGAGTCCCCCCTGACAATTGGGTCCGCCTAGGACCCTGGGTGATCCTATAGACCAATTACCATGTTTGTAAACATTCAGGATGCGCGCGCAGAGAGGTGGCAGAAAAAAACGGGAGCGCTAGCATATACAGTGAGGGAATGACATCTGATGCGGTTCACAGTTTGTTGTTGTCTTAGAAATAAGTTAGGTTGATTACATATTATATATATATATTATTTACATAATGCTTTCAGCATATTATAACAGCTTGTCACCCAGTGATAAGCACAGTGATTCAGCAAAATCAACGTTAAAGTTCGTCTGACAGGTCCATTTGCGATAGCACCCTCCCAATGGATATTGAAGAAGACGAAATGACCAAGCATCCAGCCCCAAATATACAATCTCATTGAAGCTCCAAGGGATTTTACGAGAGAAGTTAAAGGCCTACAAGTGTTTGGATGCCAACAAGTGTGTTCTGTGTGGTCATGTGCAAGACATAATGTTCCCTGATTACCAGATTCAAAACTATGTAGTGCTAAAAACCGAGATTCTGCCGAGCCAAAGACAAGGAAAGAAGGCGGAGCTAACGTTATACAAAGCCTGGGTAATCATCAACAAGCATAACAACTGCATTCTGACAGCAAACTACACCTGAACTTACGGCAGGGTATGTGAACTTACACATAAAGGTAAAGTTGGTTTAATATTTGCACATTCAGACTTTCTCCTTAATAATATAATTTCATAAAAGTATTATTTGCAAACTCTAAATAGAGAAATCATAGCAGCTAATGACTATCAAAGTGCAACATTGTTCAGTCAAATAAACAGTGTTCATGTTGTTTTCAAGTCACACTTGCAGGTTATTTCAGAGTGATTATTCAAAGTGTCGTGGTACACAATATAGGGAGTGTGTCACAAGTTGTCACTGAATGAATGTGTGAACATAAAACCAACTTTACCTTAATAGCTTACACTTTCACGTTTCATTCTTAGCATTCAGTGTCCGCAGTTTAATTAACCATATGTAACTGTTTTGCCGAAATCATTGCTGCAATCAAAAACGAGTAACGTATCTGATTCAGCATAGCCTGAACTGACCTGATATAACATGAGAACTGCAGAGTCGAGCATTTATAATTAGGTCGTCACTTCATTCAGCTCACTTTTAGCCAAAGACGTCTGCAGTTGGCATTAAAAGCAGTGTGGTGTATGGTAAAAGTTAAGTTTTCTATTTTTTGGCTTGAATTTGGCATCCTACCACAAAATACAATATGTTTACTATTGCAGCCGGTCTTTTTTTGCAACCAGGGACCCGTTTGACGTCATGTGTGACGTAGGTTGGTAATTGGTCTATTGGTTCACTGGAGTTGTATTAGGTATAGTTTGTAGCGCCTTATTAATATATATATATATATATATATATATATATGCAGCGAAATCTCATTTAAATGTATGTAATTTAAAAGAGCGTTATAATGACATAAAACTGTTTTAAATTATGTATTTCTTATAAGTAAAGGCATGTGTTGTGTCATGGAGAATTTGTCTTTGGTGCTTTTATTTTAGATAGACTACAACTTGCTACGACTTCTTATGTAAATATAAAACGTTACATATGAATACATAAAAACTTCAAAAAGGCATCATTAAATGTTTAGAACCGTTTTAATTATTTAAACTATGCATGTCTTTAACTTGTACTTACCAATAATAATTTTAGTAATTTGATAAGTGTTGTTAAAATGTCAAGACTGAAAATAGACTATAAAAACTTTTGATGAAGACTGAGAACTTGTACTTACCGATAATAATGTTATTAATATGATAAGTCTTGTTCAAATCTCAAGACTGAGAATAGACTATAAAAAGCACTTTTGATCAGGCATTCAAGGCAGACGACCCATTGGGGTTCTAAGCGGACTCGATTGCAGGGGGGACACGATTTTTCACGACACCGGAAATCAGCATTCAGACGAGGGCTCCCTTATGTGGCATTGGAGGGAATAGCAGGCTCAGGAATGATAATGTATGGAATATACAGCGGTGGAAATAAGTATTGAACACGTCACCATTTATCTCAGAAAACATATTTCCAAAGGTGCTGTTGGCTTGAATTTTTCACCAGATGTTGATAACAACTAATAAATTAGTTTACAAATGAAGTTCTGTGTAATAAAATGAAATGAAGGTAAAAAAAGTGTTGAACACATAAAGAAAGGGAGGTGTAGTTCGGCAGTGAAAGCCCAGACAGCAGCTGAAATCTCTCAGTAGTTCTTCAGCAACCCTCTGCTCTTCCTCAGTGTAAATGAATATCAGCTGCTTCAGTCCAACATCTACATTAGCAGGGAGATGAAGATGAAACCAGGGTGGACATTTCAGCAAGACAATGATCCAAAACACAGCCAAGGAGGCTCTCAAATGCTTTCAGAGAAAGAAAATCAAGCTGTAGAATGGCCCAGCAAATCACCTGACTCGAATTCAATAGGGAATACAAAATAAAGCTCAAAACTCAAACGCCTCAAACAAGCCATCTTTTTTTTGTGTCATTTTATGCAAAGATGATTTAATTCATACATAAATACATATAAATAAGTATGTTTTCAGCAAGCTCCATAGAGTTATTTAACCATGCAATGTAAATGCAGGCCCTGTGATTTACAAATGATTAATCCAGACACCTCACCAGGCTCCAATGTGTGCCTTAAAAGTGTATATGACAAAGAGGTGCCAGGGTTTTGAGCAAATTAGTGCCAGGATGGTCCCCTTGTGATAAAACTCTCTAGTCATGATTCACAGCCCTGGAGAAGAAGGTAATCCCCCCCCCCCCTTTGAGTCTGGCTCAGTGCTAAACTCTCCCTTAGGTAAAACTGTTCCTTTGGGGAATCAATGGGCCCATTATGTGGCGAGCTTCAGTTTGCCTTGATGCTCCCAATCACCATGTGAAACAGTAGACAGTAATGGAGAAACATAAAACATAATACTTGTGCGACCAGCTTGTCATTGGCTCACGGGTTGACTGTGTTCAGAATTAGCTGGAGATAGAAGATTGAGCCAGATGAAGGGGGCGCTGAGGGAATGACGGACCGGGATATTATCAGCAGGTCATAGATATTAATTTGTTGTGACACCAGTGGTTCTGTAACCGTATTGACTAAGAATAAGTTTGATCTAAAAGATCAGACGAGTGAAGTCATGCAGAGATACACTGTAAAATAACCTATAAATATTAGTTTGTACAAATTTAAGTGGATTGAATAAAAAACAAATCAACCTTGACTCATTCTGAAAATGTACCCCTATATACATTTCTGGAGAGCGCCACATACGTCCCAGGAGCTACTTTTTTTTTTTGCAGGTTTTGTTTTTGTGAATCAAAAAGAGGCAGCTGTGTACGCTTTTTCAGATCTCAAATTTCTCTCGTGAGTGCCATTCGCAAGCATTTTTACCACGTTTTCAGACTGTACCACATTCTCACCCTGTTATTCACTTGTTTATTTTATTCTTTTGGCTTTAGCTTTTGTCTTACCTGCTTTCTGGAACCGCTCTTCACTGGACTTGAACCCCATCACCACAGTCAACTCCTCTCTGCGTCTCAAGTCTGCCGACGTTCGTGGCGAGCCACTCGACAAACTAGCAACAGCTGCAAAGTTGTCCTTATGAAGGTAAGCAGTCAGCTGGTAAGCTCGAAAAGGAACGGCGTCATACCGCCCGCCATACGTACCTCTGGCTACATAATTTGCAATCTCCAGAAATGTTTATACAGTAGGGCTACGTTTTCAGAATGAGCCTATGTTGAAACAATTAAGTTGTCCCAAAAAACATTAATAATTGTGTTGTCTCAGCTATTTTTAAACAAGTAGTTTAAACAAACAGCAAACCTAATTTTTTGAGTGTACACTGTAAAACAAACACAAATCTATTAACCCTTAAGGGCTTACTCACACTATGCTATCCAAACCGTGCCCAGGCCCCTTTCCCGGATTGTTTGAAAAGTGTGAGTGCTATGAATCGGGCTCAGGCACAGTTCACTTGGGTGGCCCTGGCCCGGTTGGAAGAGGTGGGCCTGAGTGCGGTTCACTTGGGCTCAGGCGTGATATGCTTACAGTGTGAGTGCAAGCGTGGCTAAGCTCGAAAATGAAAGTGAGACGTGACTTTTAAAGGACTGTTTAATATGGATTAATTAATCATTTGTACTGTTCAATGAATGCAAACTCTCGTAGATTATTAAAGATGCAAATCAGCTGCGCCTTCAGCAAACTTCCTAATTCCTGCAGCATAAGGACTTTATGATTGTTTATGAGCGTCAAAAGTGGCTGATCTGTTTGGCGAAGTATTAGACTGCGTGTCGCCGCATATCAAACGACTTAAACGATATAACTAAAGAAATCTCCACTGTGCTGAGCGAGAGCGCTTACTGAGCAGCGCGTCATCGAGGACGTAAGCGTGCCCAGGCCCGAATGTAATGTGAGTGCGGGCCGTCAGGGGAGATGGGAGGGGGGACAAGCGTGCTTTGGCCCAGTTCAAGGCAACTGTACATAGTGTGAGTACGGCCTAAGTCGTGTTCACTTCCCGTCCCTTACGTTAGTGTTCCCAGTCAAAATGGACCTGTTTTTTTTTTTGTTTTTTTATATTTAAAAAAATTTTTTTTTTTATTTTTAATTTATTTATAACAGTTTTTTCATTCATTAATTTTCTTTTCAGCTTAGTCCCTTTTTTAATCTTGGGTCGCCACAGCGGAATGAACCACCAACTTATCCAGCACATGTTTTACGCAGCGAATGCCCTTCCAGCCACAACCCATCTCTGGGAAACATCCATACACTCATTCACTACAGACAATTTTAGCATACCCAATTCACCTGTACCGCATGTCTTTGGACTGTGGAGGAAACCCACGCGAACACAGGGAGAACATGCAAACTCCACACAGAAACACCAACTGACCCAGCCGAGGCTCGAACCAGCGAGCTTCTTGCTGTGAGGCGACAGCACTACCTACTGCGCCACCCCATAACAGTTTTTTTTATAAGTACAAAACAGAACAAAACCATTTATACAATCTATAATGTTTTTATACAAATAAGGAAAATTTAAATGTGAATAAAAAAAAAAAAAAAAAAAACAAGCACTAGTTCATCCAAACATGCAGCATGTAGAGTAAATAATATACATCAAGTTTTACTAGATCAAACTCAAAACATTGAAACGTAAGAGTTAAATTGTCCATGAATCATAAGCGCTCCACTTTCAACTCTTAAAAAGGTAAGCAAGGAAGAGGCCCCAGATTTTTTTAACTTTTAAGAAGCATCTGCCCTAGCAAAACGAATTATTTCAAGATTAAGAGCAGCAACCATTTCAGTCAGCCATTTATGAAAAGTAGGTGGTAAAGTGGACCTCCAATCCATCAAGATCACCTTTTTAGCCACCACCATACCAAACATAATACACTGCAAAAAATGCTTTTATTACTCAGATTTTTGTCTTGTTTCTAGTCCAAATATCTACAAATTCTTAAATCAAGAAACATTTTCTTGGCAAGAAAAACCGAATGTCTTGTTTTCAGATATATGCCAATATTAAGTCAGTTTTTCCTTTAAACAAGCAAAATAATCTGCCAATGGAGTAAGCAAAATAATATTGTTTTTCCTTTTGACATACGATTATTTTTCTTACCCCATTGGCAGATTTTTTTGCTTGTTTTAAGGAAAAACTCACTTCAATTTGGCATATTATTTCTGAAATCAAGACAATATATTTTGCTTGTCCAGAAAATTCTTCTTGATTTAAGAATTTTTAGATATTTGGACTAGAAACAGGACAAAAATCTGAGTAAGAAAATAATTTTTTGCAGTGTAGACATGTGCTGATAATGCTGACCATGCTAACACAGGGTCAGAGCATCCAAACTGGGATAAATCAATATCTGGACTAATGTTTTCTCCTATAACATTTGAATAAAACTAAAAAATTCAGAGATCTCAGGGCAAAAGCAGAAAGTATGAGCATATGTTTCCTCTGAGGTCTTGCATCTGTCACATAACGGGGAAACTGAAGGGAAATTTTTTACTGAGTTTAGTTTTGGTATAAGGTAGCCTATATGTACCACTTTACAGGTCTGTTTTGACTGCTGTTAAAAAAAAAAAAACATTTTTCACCACCAAAGTTTAATACTTTTTTAACATTCTTTAGCTGTAAACAATGCCTCAAAGTAGTGTTTAACATGAATTTATAGAATTAGACATTAAATAAATGCAGTGAAAATACAAATAGGCACTAAAAATGTATTACAAAATGAGCATGGTAATGTAATGTAATGGAGATAATCGCTTTGGAGGATCAGCACAAAGGTGCGAGAAAGAGATGTCTGCAAAAGTCGTTGTTCAGTCTGAAATGTGTGTGTGGATGAGTGGGTGAGTTGGAGTGGTGTGTATGGGGAAGTTTTCTGTCTGATGGATGAATATAGTCTGGATACCCATTCATTTCCTATGGCGGTCACTTTTGACCGGGAACACCACAGATGTAACAAGATTGATTAAAACACTCAGAATTCAATGAAAGAGGTGACCATCACATTTATATGTTCAAGGGCATAGTGTGGAGGATATCCAACTTAGGCTCATTCTGATAACGTAGCCCTATATACATTTCTGGAGATCGCAAATTATGTAGCCAGAGCTACGTATGGCTGCATTTTGTCTTTCAAATGAACGCTACGGGGCGGTATGATGCTGTTCATTTGCACCCTAACCAGTTGACTGCTTACCTGCATGTGGACGGCTTTCCTGCTGTTACCAGCTTGTCCGGTAGCTCGCCATGTGCATCGGGGGACTTGAGATGCAGAGCGGAGTTAACTGTGACGATGGGGTTCGAGTCCGGTGAAGAACGGTTTTTTAGAAAGCAGGTAAGACAAAAACAGAAGCCAAAAAAATTAAATAAAAAAGTAAATAACAGGGTGAGAATGTGGTAAAATGCGCGAACGGCACTCGCGAGAAAAATTTGAGATCTGAAAAAGCGTACACAGCGACCTCTGGTGGATTAACAAAAAGGAGATGTGTTTTGCTCTCCCCAGAAATGTATACAGGGGGTATGTAATAAGAATGAGCCTGGGTTGAGGATATCATAAGGCCTTGAGGCAATCAGATGTAAAACACAATATTTATGAGTGTTTTAAATTGTAAAGCGGTCAGATTTCACACAAGCATGACAGGAAAGTTATATTAACTTAATTGTTTGAACAAATTTAAGTGGATTGAACATTAAACAATTAAGCCCCCCCCCCCCCAAAAAAAAAAAAACCTCAAGAATTGTATTGTCAGCTCATTTTTAACAGGTAGTTAAAACAAACAGCAAACGTCAAATAAAAAATGCACACTCATTGGCGCACAAAAAAATGGCACCTTTTGAGAAATACTAGCCTTGTTTAAGTGCAATAAACTATTGACCAGGGTTCAGTCCTTCAATCCTTTTTACAGAGAGACGGGGTGTGAGATCTTGATAGTTAATAAAACATTCATATGAATTCTGTTGTCATGAGGTGTAACTTGAAGTGTACTGTTTATAGGTAAATGAGGAAAAATGTGACGTCTTAGGTTGGGCAAAATTTTTATATTTATTTTAGATTAATTTTCCATTAAATTCAGTGTGACTTTCTGTAATTAAGATCTGGCAGCAATGACATATTTGTGACCCTGGACCACAAAAACCAGTCATAGGGGTGTTTTATATATTATTATTATTATGTAATTATTATTTATATCACTGTATGGGACAAAATTCTAGATTATGTTTCTTTTATGTCAAAAATCATTCGAATATTAGGTAAAGATCATGTTCCATGAAGATATTTTGTAAATGTTCTACTGTAAATATATCAAAACGAAATGTTTCTTTAGTAATGTGCATTGATAAGCATTTCATTTAGATGACTTTAAAGGTGAATCTTTTTCTATATCCAGAATTTTTTCCGATTCCTTAGATTTCATATTTATTAAATATTGTAATTTCCTAATCAACCATACATCATTGAAAGCTTATAAAGTGATGTATGAATCTCAATATTAATAAAAAAAATACCTTCATGGATGGTTTTGTGGTCCAGAGTCACAATTTTGTTGCTGCCAGATCTTTATTAACGAAATTCACACTGCAAAATGAACTTTACTTAAAATAAATATTGATAAATAAAAAAATTGAGTCTTCTTTTAGGAGTTTAAGGGTTCGTTTAAAGTAATAAAAAAAAATCTATCAATTTCTTTCTTTCTTTGGAATACACAAAGTATGCTGATGAAAGTACCTTTGCCAACTTTATCTAAGCACTTTTATCTTCCATTTGTTCTCCACATATGTGACAAATCTTGTGTGAGGTGTGTGTGTGTGTGTGTGTGTGTGTGTGTGTGTGTGTGTGTGTGTG
>CAIGQZ010032741.1:8426316-8449465 GCA_903798205.1 Danio tinwini | reverse complement strand
GTTAGTTGGTTGATTGATTAATTGGTTATTCTAACTGAGATGATTTATTGATTGATTGGTTGGTTATTGTAACTCAATTTATTAATTGAATGATTGGTTGGTTGATTGGTTATTCTAACTTAATTGATTGACTGGTTGGTTGGTTATTCTAACGTGATTGACTGATTGATTGACTGATTGATTGATTGGTTATTCTAACTTGATTGATTGACTGATTGATTAGTTGATTGGTTATTTTAACTCAATTGATTGTTTGACTGATTGATTGATTGGTTGTTTGGTTATTCTAACTCAATTGATTGACTGACTGATTGATTGATTTATTTATTGGTTATTCTAACTCAATTGATTGACTGATTGATTTGTTGGTTATTCTAACTCGATTGGTTGGTTGGTTACTCTAATTCGATTGGTTGGTTGGATGGTTGGTTATTCTAACTCAGTTGATTGGTTGGTTGGTTGGTTGGTTGACTATTCTAATTCGATTCATCGATTGGTTGGTTATTCTAACTCAGTTGATTGGTTTATTTTTTATTCCAACTCAATTGTTTGGTTGATTGTTAGATTGATTGGTTGGTTATTTTAACTCAGTTGATTGATTGACAGGCTGGTTGGTTATTCTAACGCAATAGATTAGTTGGTTGGTTCGCTATTCTAACTCGATTGATTGCTTGTTCAAACTCAATTGTCTGTCGGTCAGTCAGTTTGTCACTTTCACCTAAATGCATCACCAATTTCTTTATTTTTTGGAGTCACCTCATACTTTCAATACTTATCAAATCTTCTGACCAATCAAACTCTCTATAGTATTTGGCATGCCCCACCCCCTTCAAGAAGCTTGATCTCAACCACTCTTATTGGCAGTGCTGAAACAAACAAACAGCTATTGACTTTTATTTATTATGAAAGGAGTTAATATATATGACTCGCTTTGTCTTCATGTTTCTTTGAATTGTGTGAGCTCTTTATATTTCAATGGATTCTGACTGGCTGCCAGTATCATTTTTTAGCTTGGAAAGAAATGGTTTTGAAAGTGTTCCCAATGGTGTCGTTTCTCTACATCTTCATCGTTATAGCTGCGGTCTGGACTCTGATGTCATTGTACATTCAGAACGATGTCATTATGATTATATTTATAGTTATTGTGCTTGGTGTGAATGGACTTTTAGATCCCAAAAGTCCCAATGGCTCCTATACTGCACCCATGCTGAACAAAAGCTACATTAAAAACTTAACTCACATTACGCTTCAGATTGAAGTCAAGATTTTAATGTTATAAATTTCTTTTATGTTTTTGCTACAAGAAACATATCTGTGTCTTTAGCGCAGGGTGGTCTCTGTCTTGTTCAAATTACCCAATAGTCACACCGGGAAATGGACAGATGCTTAAATAGCATAATATAATACTGTATTAAAAAGGTTCCACTATAAACATGCCTGTCTAAACTCAATTGTCTTGAGCTGAATAATGGCACTATTGCTGCTTTACAGCTAAATTGAATTTGTTTTATAAACTGCAGCTCTAACATTGTTATAAAACTGAACTGTAGCTAAGCTAAATACTATATTCGGTCACACTTTATTGACCTTATTCTTTAATGCAGAAGTGCGAACTTCCAATTTAGTTGCCTATAGACCCATTACTATGTTTGTAAACATTCAGGATGCGCACGCAGGGAGGTTACCATTTACATCGAGGGAATGACATCTGATGCGGTACAAAGTTTGTTGTTGTCTTATAAATAAGATATATTGATTACATATTATATATATTATTTACATAATGCTTTCAGCGTATTATAACAGCTTGTCACCCAGTGATAAGCACAGTGATTCAGCAAAATTAACGTTAAAGTGAGAGGCGTTCGTCTGACAGGTCCATTTGCGATAGCACCCTCCCAATGGATATTGAAAAAGACGAAATGACCAAGCATTTAGCCCCAAATATACAATCTCATTGAAGCTCCAAGGGATTTTACGAGAGAAGTTAAAGGCCTACAAGTGTTTGGATGCCAACAATTGTGTTTTGTGTGGTCATGTGCAAGAGATAATGCTCCCTGATTACCAGATTCAAAACTATGTAGTGCTAAAAACCGAGGTTCTGCCAAACCAAAGACAAGGAAAGAAGGCGGAGCTAACGTTATACAAAGCCTGGGTAATCATCAACAAGCAAAACTGCATTCTGACAGCAAACTACACCTGAACTTACAGCAGGGTACGTGAACTTACACATAAAGGTACAGTTGGTTTTATATTCGCACATTCAGACTTTCTCCTTAATAATATAATTTCATAAAAGTATTATTTGCAAACTCTAAATAGTGAAATCATAGCAGCCAATGACTATCAAAGTGCAACATTGTTCAGTCAAATAAACAGTGTTCATGTTGTTTTCAAGTCACACTTGCAGGTTATTTCAGAGCGAATACTCAAAGTGTCGTGGTAAATAATATAGGGAGTGTGTCACAAGTTGTCACTGAATGAATGTGAGAATACAAAACCAACTTTAATAACTTACACTTTCACATTTCATTCTTAGCATTATCTATATGCATGTAACTGTTTTGCTGAAATCATTGCTGCAATCAAAAACAAGTAATGTATCTGATTCAGCATAGCCTGAACTGACCTGATATAACATGAGAACTGCAGAGTCGAGCATTTATAATTAGGTCGTCACTTCATTCAGCTCACTTTTAGCCAAAGACATCTGCAGTCGGCATTGAAAGCAGTGTGGTGTATGGTAAAAGTTAAGTTTTCTATTTTCTCGAATTTGGCATCCTACCGCAAAACACAACATGTTTGCTGTTGCAGCAGGTCTTTTTTTTTGCAACCGGGGACCCGTGTGACATCATGTGTGATATAGGTTGGTAAATCGTCTATCGGAGAAATGACTAGGAATAATAAACAGCAGAAAACAGTCAAACTACTTGCTCTACAAAGACAATTGTTTATAAAGACAAAGCAGAATAATATGATAAGAAAATATCAGTTCGCAATATCATGTAGCACAACAAGCTGTTTTTAACATCTAAAAATCAATGGAAGAAGTGAATGAGATCGGAAGTGTCAAGCCAAAAGTTTCCAATGGGGCGCCCGCTTGTACGTCAAGAATAAGGTCAATATCAAGTGGTCTTAACTACAACGTACTTACTGAAATAAGTACAAATTAAGTATAGTGAACTTACTGTTTTCATACTGAAATGCACAACACTTGTGGTATTGAGATGGGATAAGGGTGAGGTTAGGATAGTTATTTGTAGGTTTATAGGTGGGTTAAGGTGTAGGGGATGAGTTAGGGTTAGTAATACAAGGGTTGAAATACAAAAAGTAAATGTAAAATTGTATATGTACAATGTACAATCACCGGCCACTTTGTTAGGTACACCTTACTAGTTGGACTGGGTTGGAGCCCTTTTTGCCTTCAGAACTGCCTTAATTCTTTATGGCGTAGATTCAACAAGGTACTGAAAATATTCCTCAGAGATTTTGCTCCATATTGACATGATAGCATCACGGAGTTGCTGCAGATTTGTCGGCTGCACATCCATGATGTGAATCTCTCGTTCCACCACATCCCAAAGGATTGATTGGATTGAGATCTGCTGACTGTGGAGGCCATTTAAGTACAGTGAACTCATTGTCATATTTAAGAAACCAGTGTGAGATGATTTGTGCTTTATGACATGGTGCGTGATCCTGCTGGAAGTAGCTATGAGAAGATGGGTACACTGTGGTCATAAAGGGATGGACATGGTCAGCAACAATACTCAGGCAGGCTGTGGCGTTGACATGATGCTCAATTGGTACTAATGGGCCCAAAATTTGACAAAGAAAATAACCCCCACACTATTACACCACCACCAGCAGCCTGAACCGTTGATATAAGGCAGGATGGATCCACGCTTTCATGGTGTTGATGCCAAATTCGGACCCTAACCATCCGAATGTTTACAGTTTCTGAAATACTCAGACCAGTCTGACACCAACAACCATGCCACATTCAAAGTCACTTAAATCACCTTTCCTGCCCATTCTGGTACTCGGTTTGAACAGCAGCAGATTGTCTTGACCATGTCTACATGCCTAAATGCATTGCTGCCATGTGATTGGCTGATTAGACATTTAAAAATGGCAGGGAGTGTATACGCTTGACTGTATGCACATAATACCCATATTGTACCAAATTATTAATTTAAAGGTAAGTACATAGTATTTAAAAAAGTGGGAGCTACGTTAGATCTGACATTAAAGTCATTTCATAATTTATCAATTTTTGCAGTAACAATTTACTTTAAGCAATTCACACCATTTACTACTGGTGTATTACCTGCCTATTATTAATATATTAACTGTTTATTAGTACTTGTAAACTATGATCTTTACTTTACATCCCCCAATCCCACACAATACCTAAACCCAACTACGACTTTACTAACTATTAATAATAAGCTTAATTAAGTCCTAGTTAATGGTTTGTTATTACTCTAAATTGTGCATAAAAATAAAGTGTGACCATGTTTGCTTCATTTACACTCCACATTTGTCTTGTTTATGACTGTGGAGCTGTTTTGAAAGCATGTGTATTGTATAAAGCGGTGTATAAATAAATGTGACTTCACTCCGCACTGTCGAGTGCTGTTATTGTGAAAAGCTGCCAACTGCAGTTGGGAAATGTTTTGACATGCCAAATCAAGATGTCAAGATAAGACTGGCTAGAATTCGGGTTATTCCTTCACTGTGGTTGTGTTTCAGCTGAACCCCATGACAGATTGCTATTAGTAAATCAAGACCCCAGACTCAGAAAAAAGAAAGAAGTGAAAACAACCTCGTTTCAGTGTGAGTTTATTTTGCACTTGCCCTGATCACAAAGAGTACAGTAAATAAATAACAGCATCGTGGGTTTACACTAGCAACAATATGATTAAATTCCAGCACATGTTGCATTGACAATAAAGCAGGATTATATGGTGGCAGACAGAGCTCAGATGTGCTGCAAGTTCAGAAAAACAAACTGCAAATGGAGAAACAAACTGCAAGTAGCGTAAACCACAACAAAAATATGTAGAGAGACCCCAAAATGAAAGAGTTTTTTATTGTTTATTTTATTATATACTGATCGTAGTTTGATTATTTAGGCTAATAATATCCAAAAGACCCAAGAATCATAGCATCAGGTTTGAGGGTGCTTTCACACTTGGTTTAATTGCCTGGACCGTACCCAAGTTCGACAGTCGCCCCTTGCCAACTTCTCGATTGGTTTGTGTTCACACTGTCTTTTTTCCTTCTGAAACTCGGTACGCTTGCGTCATCAAGCTGCTGTTGTGTGTACAGCTATTGCTAGGTGATGGCCACGAAAGCAAAGCACCAAAATGGAAAGACGTCCGCACATCGCGGCCATTCTGCTTTTACTGAATCTATTGGTTTTGGACATACAGAAAGCGACTCGCGTCCATCTTACCAAAAAACATTATAAACGTTCAGAACATAACGCTGTGTCTGCAGAAGCTGTTTTTGGAGGAGACAAGCAGACATTATCACTGTGTTTGCCCTGGCTCAGTCCCGCTTGTCACCAAGGTACAGTATGTGATACACAGACACATACACACACACGAATGAACGTTATGAAAATGATTTGGTACGATTTTATTCTTACCAGAAGTGAACCGGACTAGAGTTCGCACAAACCTTTCAGGCGGACTCGGGTACGGTTCGTGGGTGCGCACCCGAGTTCATAAAACAGCGTTCACACTAGTTAAACGTACCAAACTCTGACGTCAAACAAACCCAGGTGCCGACTAAAAGTGCTAGTGTGAAAGCACCCTTAGAAATAAACTAAGGCCCAATCCCAATTCTACCCCTTAGCCCTTCCCCCTCATTTTGCACGTTCATGTGAAGGGGTAGGGGTGTCTCAATACTCTTTAGCTTGAAGGCGTAGGGCTAAGGGCAAGGGGTAAATACCCCTTCGAACAGAGATTTTTCAGGACCACAATCAAAACCAAGATTTCACCTTGTCGCGATCGTAGATCTCATATGAATCAAGAGATTGTGATGACACATTACGCTGGATGCCAACATTATCCACACAAAAGCTAAAAAGCTCTATGAATCTTTTGCTGACAGCGATGAATTTTTGCGCCTGACAACAGGGTTTGATCTTTGGTTTCATTCTATAATACTGGACTTAATTTTCTCTGACTCTAACTCTGAGAGTTTTAAACAAGAGAGAAAAGTGTGAAAATGTGATTGCCTCTCTAAGAAAAGTGTATAATGTGTGTAGTGAGACGTTTTACAGCCTTAAAACCTAAATCTATAAATATATAATAACTGTGAAAAATTAAGCTGACTACTTTGCGAATTTCGCCTATTGCGGCTTATTTTTAGAACGTAACACCCGCGAATAACGAGGGACCACTGTATTATGTTTGCCAGGCAAGTATTTGGAGCTGTCACCTTCTTAGTAAACAGTACCTTTAAGGAAATGACGACATTCCGGCTTGGCACTGGTATAAATGTAGAATTTGTTGTGTGTGTAAGGCTACGTTCACACTGCAGGCAAATGTGGCCCGAATCTGATCTTTTCGCCCATATGTGATTCAGGTCTTGACAGTGTGAACAGCCCAAACCGCATGGAATCTGATCTTTTCACTTCAGATTTGTGCCACTTTCATATGTAGTCTTAAATCAGACACAGATGTTCTGCAATGCAACTGCATAAACGGTTATGTCGGATTTCATGTGACTTTTACATAATCTTCAAGTGACATACGTCATTATTCTGTGCTGCAGACATCATCTACACCTCTGCAGCATAGTAGAATAGCACACAGGGCGATTACTTTACCACAGAAAGTTGGTTGTTCATTTTAAAAAAGATTTTGAAGGCAAAACTGGTGCTTGTTAACATACCTGGTTAACGATCGGGGCACGGGATGATCGCAATGCTAAAGAGCGGAAAGGAGATCCGTGCACAAAGGAGGGAACACTTTCATTTTAAGGATGAACATTATCTCCGAGCGAATAAAGGGCAGGAGCTCAAGCACCCAAACCCCCCATCTGCACGTGTCTGTTGTTTATAACGAAGTAAAATAAAATAACTGCAAACGGAGATAAACCAATTCTGCCTACACAGTTCAGTCTGCGGCTGCTCATTAACCCTTGATGAGTTTACTACAGCGGTGGTCAGACAGACGCGCGCTGCGGTTGTCATAAATCACAAATGATCAGTGTTTTTAATCACAAGGGACTTATTTTAGGTTCCAAATGCCGAAATACACATTAGTAGTAGCAGAACAACCCTTTACAGTTCATATAATACACCACGGTTGTCTGTGAAAAGGGCAATATTCATATTAAGCATAATCTGACAACGAGCTTCATACAGTATACACACATTGTGTGCATAATTAGACATTTTGTGTTGTCCGTAACTGTACTTCTGCGCATGCGGGTCAGTTTTCGATCATGATCTGTTCACACTGCAAATCTGATATTGGCCACATTTATAACATCAGTGTGAACAGCAAGGCAAAAAAATCTGATCTGAGAAAAAATCTGATTTGAGCACTAAGCCTTGCAGTGTGAACGTAGCCTAAGATTCGTTTCCACTTTTGGTTGTAATGTGAAGTTAATCCACACTTTGCTGATGAAGAGTTTGTCAACATATGAGCAACAATAACACTAACACCAGACGCGAATGAAGCGGCAAGGGCGAGCGATGTACATGTTAATGTAAAGACGCAAATAGACATGCTGCGACATGATATGCGTGAGCGAGCCTACGCAAATGTGTGCAAATGTGCACTTAACACGCAAATCGAGTTGAAAAATCTGAACTCTATCTGACATTCGCGTCTCGTTAAGCAATCGGGAGCTTTCTATTGTAGGTGTGTGATTATGACCTAGTGCCTGTTGTTGGTGTCCTGAGGGGAATTCCTCCTGTCGACACGGGAGAACAGCTCAGTCTGAAGCACCGCTAAAAGCCTCCATCATCCTGGTACAGTTTCTGGAGGAGTTGATAAACTTACAGAGCTGGGTGTACCTCTGAAAGGATCTAGTGGACTCAGACACGGCGCCGAATGAATCCACGCTATTTTTCAGCCTTCCTAAAACACATAAGCACAGCTACTCTCTCAAGATCCATGTTAGCAATGAAGCTAGAGTCACCAGGCGGAGAGAAGCCTTGTCCATGATGCGAATCCACATCTATTGTGAAGTGTATCTAATGCACGAATGATGCGAGAAAACTGAAAATGTTCATGCGTCTATTTACGCGCGAACAGAAAGATTTATTTGCACGTGCCGCGTCTGGTGTGAACACAGCATAACACATTCTCCGCCATTGTTTATGTGTTTGTTCGTCATGCTATTAATTTACACCTCCCTAAACATACTCCATGTATGTGCATACCATCATAGACTCTCGTTTTTGGGTGTTTACAAAGACACAAGGATGGCAGCGTTTTAAAAAAAACGTACATTTTGTAACCTGTTTTTACACTCATGACTTTTCAGTCACAACAAATGCAGTAGTCATGTAAACAAATGGAACAAAATGCATAGAAAGTTTCCCATTTTTGGCTAAAAATGTTGTCGTGTAAGCAACCGCTAACTTATATCAGAGTAACTCTTGCTAACATTGCTAATGTTCATTGAGCAAACCGTCCGAATATTAGGGCTAAAAATATACAAACAACAAGGAACTGTAAGATCAGGATGTTAAAATAAACAAAAAAACTCGGTTTATCCCTTTTTGGTGCCCCCCGACACATTTACATTATTGTCTGTGCTATTTGCAGTGTGTTTCTCTATTTGCATGTGTTGTGAGAATGTGCACGTGCGTGTCAATTTATTTTTCTATATGCATGTTTTATTAAGGCGACGCAGTTTCACAGTAGGTAGTGCTGTCGCCTCACTGCAAGAAGGTCATTGGTTCGAGCCTCGGCTGGGTCAGTTGGCGTTTCTGTGTGGAGTTTGCATGTTCTCCCTGTGTTCACGTTGGTTTCCTTCGGGTGCTCCGGTTTCCCCAACAGTCCAAAGACATGCAGTACAGGTGAATTGGGTAAGCCAAATTGTCCATAGTGTATGAGTGTGAATGTGTATGGATGTTTCCCAGACATGGGTTGCAGCTGGAAGGGCATCCGTTGCATAAAACATATGCTGGATAAGTTGGCGGTACATTCCGCTGTGGCGACCCCAGATTAATAAAGGGACTAAGCTGAAAAGAAAATGAATGTTTTATTAACTTGCAGCACATTTGAGCGCTCTCAGCCACCGTGAGATTACTGTTAAGGGTTTGACAATGTACAGAATCTTGTTACTGAGATGTCACTTCATAACAACAACAACAACAATTTGATTACTGTATTTAAATTGTGCCATAGATCACTCATTTATTACAATGATGTGAGGATGCCAGGCCATGCAAAATGATGCTGTAAAGTCATGAGTGTGTCTGCAGATTTAGTTTGTAGGTTGCAGATCTACTGTATGTTCACCTGAGGAAAAACATAAAGACAATTCTAAGAGCTGAGATACTTTTTACAACAACATACTGCAAAAAACAAAATGTTAAAATGTAATATAATAATATTGACCTTTAAAGTATTTAAAGTAAAAAAATATATATTTATTTATACAACAGCTCTGTCTGGTTCGAATGTGATTGGCTGATAATCGTGTAATATTCTGCAATAACAGCACTTGTACAGCCTCTTCACACTTAGGTATTACTCCGCCCAAATAGAGTGCCAGCAGATTAATAAACTCACTACAGTCTGACAAATATTGCAGCTGTTGGACAACATAATGTACTTTTGAGACTTTTTTTAAGCGAGACTGTAGTTGTTTAGATTGCAACTATGCAGTTAGCTTATAAGGATAGCGCCTATTTTAAATATTTATAATTTCGGATATTTAGCGCGTTTGTGGCCATCAGCCTGTCATACTGAGCAGAGCAAAAACAGTTGACGTTCCGCCACAAGATGGCGACAGAGACTGCATATAAAGCCCTTAGGGGAGAAAAACTCAGTGTAAATTTTGAACTACAGCTGATCAGATGATTATAAAACAGGTAAGTGATATTCTAAGTCGATCTCTCTCTTTTGTATGTTGTAGTGCTGTATTTATATCACAGTAATCTGGTAGTGTTTGCTTAGCTTTGGCTTTTTCGGGGTTAATTATTGCGATCTCCTGATTGCAACAAAAACTGGGAAATCTCTGTAGTCTGATGGCATTTCGTGCTGTTCAACCTTATAATCCTAAAATGTGAGTAAAAATCATCTGTTTTGTCATCCCTTTAGACATTACTCTAGAGAATCATTCAAATACTAGCTTTAAAGTGACGTTTGTGAAGTAACAACAGTTTCTGCTGTTCTGACGTCAGCTGCAGATGTGAATGAACGGCGGAAGGTAGTAGTTCCTCGTACAAAAGGATTTTTGAGACTCTCTGTGTTTGATTTTCTTTTTTATACATACGATTATGCCTTCGAACTGTTTTATGAACATGAGTAGCAGTGCAATATTGCTGTAAATCGCTGTAACTCGGCCTGCAGCCTCTCGCCAATGCACGCCTCCCACCAATGGCGCACATATACAGCCATATAGCACTGCTACTTGTGTAATATTTTTCATATATATTTATATATCATTTCTTTTTCAATTACAGCCAAACTAAAGGTATTACAATTTAATCCAGAAAAAAATATATATAATAGCAAATACTGTGGAAAAAAATTTGCCTTGCTCTGTTTAACACCACTATACAGTATGTGTGGCACTGGTGGGAGGCATGTGCTGGCTGGAGGCCACAGGCCGAGTGCCTTAGTGTCCCATCAGTGACGATATACAGCCACATCTCACTGCTACGAGTGTGATATTGCATTTATACAACAGTTTGACGGCATAATCGGTGCATAAAAAAGAAAATCAAACACGGAGAGTCTAAAAACCCTTTTGTACTAGGAACTACTTTTTTCCACTATTCATTCACATCTGCAGCTGATGTCAGATACCACAATAATTAACCCCGAAAAAAGCAGCACAATCACTACCAGATTGCTGTTGTGTTTGCGATAAGGAAAAGCGCTAAACACATCTGGGCATTTCTTCTTTCTTTCTGCCAACACAACACACATTCCTGATATGAGAGTCCCATCTCACACTCAATACACTACAATTGTATGGTATAAACACAACATTACAACATACAAAAGAGAGAGATCAACTTAGAATATCACTTACCAGTATAATAATGATTTGTATTTAGAAATTACTTCTAAGAGCTTATTATGCGGTCTCTGTTGCCATCTTGTGGATGGACAACGTCTTTAGTCTGCTCAATGACAGGCCTAATGGCCGCCGACGAGCTGTCTCTCAGAAATTATGAATATTTAAAATAGGCTAAACAACTACATTCTCGACTAAAGAAGCCTCAAAAGTACATTATGTTGTCTAACAGCAGTAATATGTCAAACTGTAGAGTGTCTTCTGCTTGTTGCTGTATGTGGGCGGAGTAATACACAAGGGTGAAGGGGCGGTACAAGTGCTGTTACTGGCAGAATATTGCACACTTATCAGCCAATCAGATTTAAGAACCAGACAAAGCTGTTGTATATATATATATATATATATATATATATATATATATATATATACACATATATACATACATACACACACACAGTTAAAGTCAGAAATATTAGCCCCCCTTATTTATTATTATTATTTTTTTATATTTCCCAAATTATGTTTAAAAGAGCAAGAAAATTTTCACAGTATGTCTGATATTATTTTTTCTTCTGGAGAAAGTCTTATTTGTTTTATTTTAGCTTGAATAAAATAAGTTTTTAATTTTTTTAAAACCATTTTAAGGTCAATTTTATTAGCCCCTTCAAGCTATTTTTTTCAATAATCTACAGAACAAACCACTGGTATACAATAACTTGCCTAATACCCTAACCTGCCTAGTTAACCTAATTAACCTAGTTAAGGCTTTAAATGTCACTTTAAGCTGTAGAAAAGTGTCTTGAAAAATATTTGTGAAATATTATTTACTGTCATCATGGCAAAGATAAAATAAATCAGTTATTAGAAATTAGAGTTAGAGTTAATAAAACTATTATGTTTAGAAATATTCTCTCCGTTAAACAGAAATTAGGGGAAAAAATAAACAGGGGGGCTAATAATTCTGACTTCAACTGTATATATATATATATTAGAGTTGGGCCGATAGACGATGCCATCATCCAACGCTGAGCCGGCATCGCAATCCATCGCCCCTCCGCACATTTATATTGATATATAACTTATTATATGCATGTCATCTTAATAGCAATAACGGTCTTTTCATGAGTTGTGTTAAATTTTACATATAGCTGCCGCTTGCAAGGCTGACAGCATCGTGAGGATTAAATGAATTATTATACTGTACCTCTCGCGCTTAAAATGTGTAGATTCAGTGGCAAACGCTGTTACCTGCAAACCCCGTCCCACAGTCCTTACAATGAACGGCTTTAGTTATTTTCATAGCGGACTTGAAGCCACTGGAAATCTTTTATCCACTCTTGGAAAAGTGTGAATGGTGGATTAACATTTAGCACATGATCACTAATAAGACGTGCCATTATTAGTAACTTTAGGTGGTTTCTAAAACAAAATTCTGTCATCTTCAGCGCTTCACATTTTCGCGGTTGTAGCTCCTGTCATCTGAAGGCAGAAGGCATTGACTGAGTGATTAACAGCTGATATTAACCAATTCATTCCCGTTCAGTGTGACAATAAGAAGAGCACAAAGGCGGGGCAAGCATTGCAGGCTTTTTTTACTCCAGCAAGTTCACATAACAACTGTTTTAATCTGTTCCTGAGTGCTACGTTTGGCATTTTTAGGTGCAAAGATGCATTCTGCATAAATGCCCCCTATATCCGCGCACGCGGTGAGGATTTTGCAGTGAAAACAGGTCGCATGGCAACAATTTATGCACTCGCACAAATGCTTTCAAATATATATTTTAGGTTGCATAAAATTTTGAGCGCATATGCAACCAAAATAGTCGAGCCCTAGCATCTTTACTTGTTAATATTATTTATTTTCCTCATCTCCAAACAAACGCTCGTCTCCTCCGCCAGCTGTGGGAAAAAGCCATTATAACGACACTGATCACTGTGCCTATTCATGCCAGAGTCCCCTTCACCCCTACGAGGATGATGCCATCGTCCATTGTGATGTTTCACATTAGACATCGTAAGATGCCAAATTGGTCAACATCGCCCAACCCTAATATATATATATATATATATATATATATATATATATATATATAATTATATCAATTACAATTTTGCAGAAGGGCTAATAACTTTATTGCAATGATTGCAGTCAGATAATTAATTTTATTTTCAGTGTTCACTTGGTAATAAAAATACTTGTTATAAAGTAATAAAGTCAGACATTCCTACTACTATATTGTATGACACTTGTAAAATGTTCACTATTATTATTGCTAACCTGAGTTCTCTCTAGCTTTGTAAATAGGCAAACCTTACTCATAAAGATCAAAAGAATTACATTTTATTCCCAAGTACTGTACAAACAGTGTTCTATTGAGTAAATGTCTTTAAATATTTGTGTGCATACCTGTGCATATCCTACCATTAATCTGTTGACGCTGGGTTCACAGCAGTTTCCTCATGCGGCGAGTGTGTCTGTTAATGTTCATGGTGGCGTGGTCAGTAGAGCAGCTCAACACGTCCAGAGCCTCGTCCTGGCGCTCCAGTTCAGTCTCAGCCTCCAGAGCCAGATTCTTCAGCTGCTGGAGCATCTGCACAAACACCACACAAACATTCAATTCTGCTTTATTATTATTAATAGTCAGCTTTCTGAAGCAGCTTTACACAAGATGTCCGTTATTACACTGAATATCTGAAGGTAAAGGGGGCCTATTATGGAAAAAAAAAAACACTTTTATAAGGGGTTTAAACACAATTGTGTGTCAACAGTCAGTAAACATAGTCAGCTTAGAATGGTAAAAATTTTTATAATCACACTTAATAAAAAACAGTCTGCAGAAACAATTTGATTGACATTCTCCCTTTGTACGTGTCATCAGAAAGGGTAAGCACCGCCCGTTAGTGACCATCGCTCCTCATTAGCATAGACAGCGATCCACTAGTAGAGTTTTTGCACAGTATCTGCCGCTATGATGATGCATAGGCATTAGTATCTCCACCCCCTTTTTTTTTTAAAGAGCACAATCTCATTTGAATTTAAAGAGACAGTCACCAAAACACACAATTTGGATCAAAGCCTAAAGGGGGGATGGGGGGGGGGGGTTATAAAAATATTTGTGTGGCATTTTAAGCTGAGACTTCACATACACACTTTAGGGACATCGGAGACTTATTTTACAACTTGTAAAAAGAGAGAGGCATAATAGGTACCCTTTAAGGTGTGTAGGGTGGACAGTATAGCTGCCAATCATACATAGTTAATCTACAGTTTTACAACGTAGTGTATTTAAAAAAAAAGATATAGTTTATAAACGATATACATTTTTTTTGTTGTCTTATGCAGGGCATAGAATAGCTCCTCCCCTTAAAAACAGCCAATAGACTAATTACCATGTTTGTGAACATTCAGGATGCGCGCACAGGGAGGTGGCAGAAAAAAAACCGGGAGCGCTAGCATTTACAGCGAGGGAAAGACATCCGATGCAGTACAGAGTTTGTTGTTGTCTTATAAATAAGATATATTCATAACATATTTTATATATTATTTACATAATGTTTTCAGCGTATTATAACAGCTTGTCACCCAGTGATAAGCACAGTGATTCGGCAAAATTAACGTTAAAGTGAGCGGCGTTCATCTGACAGGTCCATTTGCGATAGCACCCTCCCAATGGATATTGGATAAGACGAAATGACCAAGCACTTAGCCTCAAATAAACAATCTCATTGAAGCTCCAAGGGATTTTATGAGAGAAGTTAAAGGCCTACAAGTGTTTGGATGCCAACAATTGTGCTCTGTGTGGTCATGTGCAAGAGATAATGTTCCCTGATTACCAGATTTAAAACTGTGTAGTGCTAAAAACCGAGGTTCTGCCGACCTAAAGACTAGAAAAAAAAAGACGGAGCTAACGTTATACAAGGCCTGGATAGGCCCTAATCATCAACAGCAAAACTGCATTCTGACAGCGAACTACACCTGTACGGCAGGCCCAGGGTATGTGAACTTACATTATATTCGCACATTCAGACTTTCTCCTTAATAATCTAATTTCATAAACGTATTATTTGCAAACGGCGACGCAGTGGCGCAGTTGGTAGTGCTGCTGCCTCACAGCAAGAAGGTTGCTGGGTCGCAGGTTCAAGCCTCAGCTGGGTCAGTTGGCGTTTCTGTGTGGAGTTTGTATGTTCTCCCTGCGTTCGCGTGGGTTTCCTCCAGGTGCTCCGGTTTTCCCCACAGTCCAAAGACATGCAGTATAGGTGAATTAGGTAAGCTAAATTGTCAGTAGTGTATGAGTGTGTGTGAAAGTTTCCCAGAGATGGGTAAAACACATGCTGGATAAGTTGGCGGTTCATTCCGCTGTGGCGACCCAGGCTTAATAAAGGGACTAAGACAAAAAGAAAATGAATGAATGAATTATTTGCAAACTCTAAATAGCGAAATCATATTAGCAGCCAACGACTATCAAAGTACAACATTGTTCACAGTCAAATAAACAGTGTTCATGTTGTTTTCAAGTCACACTTGCGGGTTATTTTAGAGTGATTACTCAAAGTGCCGTGGTACACAATATAGGGAGTGTGTCACAAGTTGTCACTAAATGAATGTGTGAACATAAAACCAACTGTAATAGCTTACACTTTCACATTTCATTCTGAGCATTCAGTGTCCGCAGTTCAATTAACCATGTTTAACTGTTTTGCTGAAATCATTGGTGCAATCAAAAACGAGTAACGTATCTGATTCAGCATAGCCTGAACTGACCTGATATAACATGAGAACTGCAGAGTCGAGCATTTATAATTAGGTCGTCACTTCATTCAGCTCCCTTTTAGCCAAAGACGTCTGCAGTTGGCATTAAAAGCAGTGTGGTGTATGGTAAAAGTTAAGTTTTCTATTTTTGGACTTCGAATTTGGCATCCTACCGCAAAACACGACATGTTTACTATTGCAGCTGGTCTTTTTTTGCAACCGGGGACCCGTGTGACATCATGTGGGACGTAGGCTGGTAATTGGTCTATAGTGTTTTGTTTTATCACAGCTTGGCCAGTGAGAGTGGTTGAGCTCAAGCGCATCAAATGAAAAGCAAATGAGAAGTGTCTTGAAGGGGGAGGGACATGTCGGATACTACAGAGCATTTGATTGGTAAGAAGAAACCGAAGTATGAGGTGACATGAAAAAAATAGTTGATCTGTTTAGGCGGAAGTGACAAAGTGCAAGCCTTGGATGTTTATATCAGCTTTATATCTTCTAAACACGATTTTTGTTTTGGAGCACACTAGGTTATAGATATCTCTAAAACTAACAGACTGAAACCAACATCTAAAAAATATTATTTTAATATTTCCTCCTGACTCCTGTGATCTCCAGGGACAGCCGAGTCTTCGCTGACGTCCAGCGATCTCCAGCCTCCGGCACCTAGCCTGCAGATCTGCACAAGACGTTTGGCCATAGGAGAAATGGTCGTGCCCAACTGAGCCTGGTTTCTCATGAGGTTTTTATCATTCACTTACGACAATTTAAGTTTTTTCCTCGCCGCTGTCGCCACTGGCTTGCATATTTTGGGACTTGTAGAGCTGCACATCGATGGATTACTCTTCAGTGTTTGGACTCTCAGTAGTGAATATTAAACCACACTGACCTGAACTGAACTTAAACACTGAAAACTGAACTGACAGTTTCAATTTACTATAATCTTCTATGTGAAGCTGCTTTGACACAATCCACATTTGAAAAGCGCTATAGAAAAAAGATGAATTCAATTGAATAATTTTATGGGACCTTTAAATACTGTATATTGCTTATAATATAGACCTGTGTTGGGTGCGTTAATTCAAAAAGTAATTAATTACTAGTTGCGCAATTTTCTAGCTACTATGTCTGGCAAGTAATTTAAATTCTTAAAAAGGAATAAAACTAATTATATAATCACCAAAGTGGTGGTGCCACAAGGGCTTGGGCCCAACAATGCTGCTTGCGGCTTAAATTAATTACTATTACCTACAGTTGAAGTCAGAATTATTAGCCCCCCTGTTTATTATTTTCCTCAATTTCTGTTTAACAGAGAGAAGACTTTAGAAACACATTTCTAAACATAATAGTTTTAATAACTCATCTCTAATAACTGATTTATTTTATCTTTGACATGATGACAGTAAATAATATTTGACTAGATATTTTTAAGACACTTCTATACAGCTTAAAGTGACATTTAAAGGCCTAATTAGGTTAATTAGGTTAACTAGGCAGGTTAGGGTAATTAGCAAGTCATTGTATAACGATGGTTTGTTTTGTAGACTATGGAAAAATATATAGCTTAAAGGGGCTAAAAATGTTGTCCTTAAAATGGTTTTAAAAAATTTTTAAAACTGCTTTTATTCTAGCTGAAATAAAACAAATAAGACTTTCTCTAGAAGAAAAAACATTATCAGACATACTGTGAAAATTCCCTCACTCTGTTAAACATCTTTTGGGAAATATTTAAAAAAGAAAAGAGAATGAAAAATAATTCTTACTTCAACTGTATTTAGTAAGATAAATTATTTCACATTTACAAGCCATTCAAGCACTTTATCCAAAATCTAAGCACTTTTTAAACTCTATAATAAAAATTCAAGCATTTTTAAGGATTTCCAGCACCTATACGAACCCTGATTTGAGGACAAAAACCTGACCTACACTCAAACAAAATGTTTGTTTTTTTGCTTGTTCAAACTACTTATTTAAAATAAGCTGAATCAACACAATTCTTGAGATTTCATTGGGACAACTTAATTTTTTTTGTGTTCAATCCACATACATTTGTTAAAAGTGTTAACTTAATCGATTTGTGTTGGGACAACATGAATGAATTGTGTGGAACGCTGCATTTTTACAGTGTACAGTTGAAGTCAAAATGATTTTCCCTCTTATGAAATATTTATTCTTTTTCAAATATTTAATGGAGCAAAGAAATCTTAAGAGTATTTCCTATAATATTTTTTCTTCTAGAGAAAGTCTTATTTGTTTTATTTCTGCTAGAATAAACGCAGTTCTTACATTTAAAAAAAAAAAACATTTTAAGGTCAATATTTTTAGCCAATTTTGATGTTTTAAAATAAAAATCATCTTTGCACCATATACTAACCTACACAACACCAATGTATGATATACAGTTGAAAGCAGATTTATTCGCCCTTGTGGTGGAAATTCATTTTATTCATCTTGTATTCATTTATATATTCATTTATATACATTATAAAGGTCTGTTCTTTTATTCTTCCATGAATGTACTGTTTATGTTAGACCAAGTGTGACAACTTTAACATCTGTTTATCACCAGACAAGATCTGGATAAGTACATGGTGATTTAACAAACTACATGTTCCGATGGGATGTAAGGCTGAAATGAAGTTGAGCGCTGATGTAACTGTGATTCATCCTTTATGTCACTGATCACCTTGTGGGCATTACAAACTAGATAAAAAGAGAACGCACTCTGTTTTGGCGTCTCACTCTCTGCAGAAACCTGCGTTGCTGTATGATTGTCTGGCCTTCTTTGCAAAGAATAAAACTTTAAAAGTCACTTTTCGGTAAGAATTTCTCTTCTTGACCACAGAGAGAGCTTTCTTAAAGAAAATTGCCACTACACCCTATTGTAAACTTCTTTTTCAAATATTTTCCAAATGATGTTGAACAGATTCAGGAATTTTTCACAGTATTTCCTATAATATTTTTTCTCCTAGAGAAATATTTGTTGTATTTCGGCTAGAATAAAAGCAGTTCTTAATGTTTTAAACCCATTTTAAGGTCAATATTATTAGCCCCCTTAAGAAATATTTGTGTTGATTGTCTACAGAACAAACCACTGTTATACAATGACTTGCCTAATTACCCTAACTCTAAAGTGGTTCCCAAACTTTTTAATTCCGGGACCCACCTAGGCAAGTAAGTCAATCTCAAGACCCACCATAATATTTTAATATGGAAAAATGGGTTTTTAAAAAACTCATTTACAGAGCAGTTTTTATTATGCTTAATAAGAATGAAATTTACAGTGCAATACTAAAGGGCTTATGAAAAACACATTTGTGTTAAGATGCTAAGATTGTAAGAGGACAAACAGTACTGAGTTATACTTATTTACAAATACATATACATTTTAAGATCTGAAAAGCTTAAAAGAAAGCAAAGGAAATGTATTAGTGAGAAGGGTGTGCCTGCTTCTTAGAACACAACATATCTAATCTAGGAGTTATTCTGGACAGACTGACACGCATGTCTTGTGATGGCTGTAGGTGAGATCTCTATTTTGTTTTCATTGCCGTCAGAGCGGAAAATCCACTCTCGCATAGGTAAGTGGTAGAAAAGGGTACTAAAACTTTGAAAGCAGCAGCTCCTAGGTTGGGGTATTCCTTGGCAACAAGCCACAGTGTGTGGCTTTTTGGATTCGATATGCAGCTAAAAATGAGGCTCGAAGTGCTTTTGTTGGGATGCTGGCTGTGCATGTGATCATTTTTTTGTTGATGAAGATACTCTTCTTTTTTTAGAAGAAAATATGATCGACCTTTGTTGACATATGCAGGATGTTTTGTTGTCAGGTGCTGTTTTAGTTTTGAGGGTTTCCTGCTAGCACTTGCAAGCTTTTCTATGCATAAAATACACTGCAGGACTTCCTCAACCTCTGGACCTCTGCTGGCAATAAAACCAAGATCGAGGTAGGACTGATGATATTTTCTGTGTGGCTCCCTTTTAGATTTGGTTTGATCTGAAGACGCATCAGAAGTCTGCGACGCCTTTAGTTTTGAAAACTTTTCCATTTTATCAAACGGTTTCTCATGCTGTGTGTTACGGACATATACACATGACAGTTCAACACAAATGAATCTGACTCAGTTCATTCATTGAACACTGATTCAGGCTGTTTCAGCAGCTCATGTGTTTTAACTTAAATGATTCATTTGAAAAAAATAATCATCTCTAAAGAGTTGTTCGCTCATTATCGTACTGGTATTGAGTCACCGTAACGTAAATATACCTGCAGCTAAGTGACTTGCGCGACCCACCTTTCCTCACAGTGTGACCCACTAGTGGGTCGCGACCCACAGTTTGAAAACCCTTGCCCCTTACTCACCTTATTAACCTAATTAAGCCTTTAAATGTTTAAGCTGAATACTAGTATCCTGAAAAATAGCTAGTAAATTATTATGTGCTTTCATCATGGCAAAGATAAAAGAAATCAGTTATTAAAAATGAGTTATTAAAACTATCATGTTTAGAAATGAGATAAATCTGTATAATCTTCTCTCCCATTAAACAAACATTGGGGAAAAAATATACAGGCGGGTAATTATTCTAACTTCAACTGTATGATTTGATATACAGCATCTGAATAATGTCTTTAGGAGTGTTAACCATAGAATAGGAGGAATAATTAATTACGGTGCATTGAATAAGGTTTCTAATAATTCAGCAGTCCACCATCAGTATGCTTTCCTTAAATCCCATTGTAGAGATGGATGAGTTACAGTACGGTTTAGTTGCATTATAAACAGCCTGTGCCCTTCAGTCTTCTATAAGACAGTCAGCTCAATCTCATCACTTTAAAAATAAATATTTTCCATCTGCTCATGGCATCTTTACATGTTTGTTTTTAGTGTTTTTAAAACCTCAAAACCATACTGGAAAGTAATATCTGCGATGGTTGACCAACCGTCAATTACCTCTGGTCGCAGCAATAATATTGTGTTTTGAAATGATCAAAGTGTTTATGTCTGGTTTGTGCGTGTCATGCTAACGTTGTGGCTGTCTGCAGATGATGATGATGATGGTCTTACATCTTCGTGCAGAGAGGGAATTCAGAGCCGGCTTCCCTCGCCTGTGTCATAAAAACAACAAGCCACAGCCCTGTCACACTATACTATGCTCATTCTGTTTTTCTGCCATTTAGTAATTCCACCCAATCCTACAGACATAAATGACTGGGCTTTTGCCGGTATCAAATGTTCTTGTTGACATTAATTGCTGAAGCTCTCTTCTATTATGATTTATAGTATGTCACGATATTAACCTTGATATAATCTTAAAATAATCTGTTGAAAGGAAAAGCATGATTATTTTGCTTACCCCATTGGCAGATTATATAGCTTGTTTTAAGGAAAAACTCACTTAATGTTGGCGTATTATTTCTGAAATCAAGGCAATATTATTTTACTTATCTAAAAATGCTTCTTGATTTAGGAATATTTTAATATATATGGACTAAAAACAAGGCAAAAAATCTAAGTAAGAAAATCATTAACACGAAAGATGATATTTTGAAGAAAGTTGGAAACCTGTAACCATTGACTTCCATAGTATTTGTTTTTCCTACTAAGGCAGGGGTACCAAGTGCTAGCCTGCAGGTTATTTACAGCCTCCTTCCTCCAGCCCGCAACTGACGTCAAAAATATAAAGAGATTCGGCTCACTAAAATATATATTTTTGAATCACTATCATTGTTGTGCAGTCGCACACACTTGTTGTTTTGACCTGCCACCTACTGGACATTTAAAGTACTGCACTATATATTGGGTTCAGTTTTACTTTCGGTTTCTTTCAGTGTGAAATCAAGAGTAACGCACATGCAGATTCTTTCTGTGGCTGATTTAAACGTTGAAATACACTTACCGGCCACTTTATTAGGTACATCTGTCCAACTGCTCGTTAACACAAATTTCTAATCAACCAATCAAATGGCAGCAACTCAATTGACATGGTCTGGCTGGTCTGAGTATTTCAGAAAATGCTGATCTACTGGGATTTTTACGCACAACCATCTCTAGGGTTTACAGAGAATGGTCCGAAAAAATATCCAGTGAGCGGCAGTTCTGTGGCACAAAATGCCTTGTTGATGCCAGAGGTCAGAGGAGAATGGCCATACTGGTTCCAGCTGATAGAAAGGCAACAGTAACTCAAATAACCACTTGTTACAAACAAGGTATGCGGAAGAGCATCTCTGAACACACAACACGTCCAACCTTGAGGCAGAAGGTTGCAGCAGCAGAAGACCACACCAGGTGCCACTCATGTCAGCTAACAACAGGAAACTGAGGCTACAATTCACACAGGCTCACCAAAATTGAAGACTGGAAAAACGTTGCCTGGTCTGATGAGTCTCGATTTCTGCTGCCACATTCGGATGGTCGGGTCAGAATTTGGCGTCAACAACATGAAAGCATGGATCCATCCTGCCTTGTATCAATGGTTCATGCTAGTGGTGGTGGTGTAATGGTGTGGGGGATATTTTCTTGGCACACTTTAGGCCCGTTTCCACTGAGTGGTACGGTACGGGTCGGTACGGGTCGGTACGCTTTTATGGCCGTTTCCACTGTCAAAAGCGTACCGAACCGATCCGTACCGTACCACTTTTTCGGCACCCTTTCGAAAGGGTACCAAAGACGAGAAAGGGTATCCAAAGGTGGAGCTACACGCGCAGCTGAACGCTGATTGGTTTACAGAGATACGTCACGATCTCGTGGAGCTAGCCAGAATCAAAACAATGGAGCCGCCATGTTTTTAAATGCACAGCCGAGACAACTATATGCATATAATAACAATACATGGATGACCCGGGCTCAAAACAAACCTTGTCGTTGTCTTGATGAACAACCACAAAGCCAAGAATCTGCCGTGTCCTGTTGTTGTTTTATGAGGCCGTCTAAAAGTGCGAGCGGTTTTTCGCTTTCTCCAGGGAGCCCGCGTTCGCGGCTAGATTTGATATAACAAACTTCTTGAGCTGATAATAATAACGTGCGTGTGTGATTAATGAAGCGTCTTCGACATCTGATCCATTCAGAAAGAAAAGGACAAACGTACGGACTTAATGTATGCTGTGTGTCATTTATCTTTAATTGGTAACATATCGGAGACTGTAAGGGTCTGTATGTGTTCATATATGTTGCATTT
>CAIGQZ010032741.1:8393327-8416316 GCA_903798205.1 Danio tinwini | reverse complement strand
ATTATATAGGCTTCGACTAAAATAATAATAAAAACCAATTTAAAAAGACTGATTGAGAAACAGCTACAGTACTGACATGACATTAGCGAAATAACCTCCACAGAAATGAAATGTTTTATACCTTTTAGGATGTCTTCAGAATTCCAAGTGGCAGCTACAGCAGGGTGTGAGATAAGATACGCATTGGGATAAACAATATCCCTTCACATTGTAAAGTTGAGTTGATTTGATGTATTTGCAGCGAGGCAAATTGTAATCGGATGCGAGACATTTGCTGCACCACCTCAGTGTTTCCCGCTACATCTAATTACAACGCCAAATCAGAAGAAAAATCAGCAGATTATACTTCTTTGTTGTGTTATAGCGGTGTAAACAGCTCAAGCAAACGATGAATGTTCTGTGCGCTCATGTTTACAGTCCGATGCGCGACAACAGCCATGATTAAAGATTCCGCCGTAAATACGACGGGGCAGTATGTCCTGTATGTCTAGGTAAGGACGTCAGAAATGTTTATTTAGAGCGAATTAACTGGTATTTAGTTTACTTTGTTTATTTTGTAACACAGCTTATTCCTTACGAGCATATCGGCGAGCTGGTGTGCACACGTAGTTTTTTTCCGGCGGGCAACTGGATAGCCATGTTCCGAAGCTGGCGCGGAAAAAACACTGTTATTCTCGATATATAAACATGTAGAAAGGGACAGTCGCTTCGTAATTATATTTTAATTATGCGTAAGCGTGACGAAGGACCGTCGAAATATTAGTAGCACTTCCACAACATAATAATAACCACCAAGCAAGCCTGTCATAGAGACATGAGGCTGTTGAAATGTGTTCGACTCAATGTCAATATATATATATATATATTTTTTTTTTTCTTTGTTGATTTAAATTAATAATATTTTTTTCTAAAATATAATGTTAGTGAAACCGAACACACAAGACTAAACTCCATATTGAAATGTCATGGATAGAGAAACCTTTCATAGCTGCTCCAGCTTGGTCAAACTGCCCAGGCAGATCCACCAACAGCACTGCTCCTCTCATTTTATCGAGTACATAGAAAGAGAAATACCCTACTCCAAATTTTTTAAGAACTACCTGATCCCAAACCAGCCATGCATGTTCTCCAAAAAATTCACAGAAGAATGGAACTGCAGGAAAAAATGGGTCACGGCTGAAGGAAAACCAAATTTGCAAAGACTTCTGCATGAATTTGGTAAGCAAATCATATTAATCTTACCATTATTTTGTATTTATATTATGCATTTCTGCTGTAAATGTAAGGTACCATCCATAGAGTGCTCAGGATTGTATGTTTGATGATTTCATAAGCAAGAAATGTATAAATTACATTTTTTTTACATTTTCCTAAGGATCATTTATCATTTTTATTGATGTAAAGTTGGTTTTATATTCGCACATTATGATTTTATCCTTAATAATATCACTTTAGAAAAGTATTAATTGCAAATTTTAAATAGGAAATCATAGCAGCCAAAAAATATATAAGAACAACATTGTTCACAGTCAATTAAATGGTGCTAATGTTGTTTTGAAGTTGTCACATGTTGCAGTGCCCTTTTTTTTGGACACTTGAGGGCACTAGCTTGTTTTGTAGTTTAACTTCATTTCCTATAATCCTTTGCACTTCTGATTGTATTATGTTCTAGCTGTTTCTTGTTTGTTAATTTAGCCCTATCTTTATAAACCCTTTTGTCTTGTGTTTTAGTTGCCTTAGGATTTTGTTTGCCCCTCATGTCTGGCATGTTTGTTTGGTGATCTACAGTATTTTCGTATTTGCTTATTCTTGGATTCTTGTTTGTTTTTGTTAGCACTTATACCCAGTTTAGTATTTGCAGATTTTTTTGGATTTTTTATTTGTTTTTGTTAGCATTCCTACCCTGTTTTTGTATTTGCTTATTTTTGGATTTTTTTTCATTTCTAGATTTTTGTGTCTTGCTTGAAGTTCCTGTGCAAGATTAGGAAACTCCTTTGTTTTTGTCCAAATAAATTGCTGCACCTGGATTTTTGTGTTTTGTGATTCTCCATTCACATACTAATCTTTACTAATCTTGCACAGGAACTTAAAGCAAGGCACAATCTAGAAATGAGTCCAGATGCAAGAACGGACAAAAAAAAAATCCAAAAATAAGCAAATACAAAAACAGGGTCGGAATGCTAACAAAAACAAACCAAGAATCCAAAAATCTGCAAAAACTAAAGTGGGCATAAGTGCTTACAAATACTAACAGGAATCAGAACTAGATCACCAGACATGAGGGAGCAGACAAAATCCTAAGGCAACTAAAACTAAAACACAAGACAAAAGGGTTTATAAAGATGGGGCTAAATTAACAAACAAGAAACAACTGTAACAATACAATCAGAAGTGCAAAGGATTATAGGAAATGAAGTTAAACTACAAAACAAGCTAGTCCCCTCAAAAGTGTCCAAAAAAAGGGCACTGCAACATGTGACAGAAGTCATAATAAGGCTAATGCAATTTCAGACCCAATATTCAATTTAGCGTGGTAAACAATATAGGAAATGTTAAATGAATGAATGTGCGAGTATAAACTCAACTTTACCTCAGTTGCATTCTTGTTGTTGACTTAACTGATTTGTTAAATGGACTACATTAAAAGATTGTAAGATATTTTTTAACATCAAACTGAACTTTTAGTCATAAAACATATAATCATGCATGTTTATGACAACTGTTATTAAGTTTCATTTGCTCGCTTGTGTCATGTTAAATGCAAATGTGACATTGTTTGGGATGTCTTTGTCGTGACAGCTTGTCATAAACAAATATGTCATAACCTGTCTTTGTCATGGCAACTTGACATTAACAAGACAGCATAACTTGTCATAAATCCGTCATAAACATAAGGCCATTATAATTGTGTCCTGAGTGTTTTACTTGTATATTTGTTCAGACTAGCAAAACAAATTTATCAATAAAAATTCTCAGTGACAAGGTATAACTGTTATATTTAATTAAATATTATATGTTAAATATTTAATTTTACTGACATTTTAATGACAAAACTCAATTTTGTACCACTGTAGTTGAGGTCAGGAAACATATTAATGACACTGTCATCAAATCTATGACACAATAACAATAGCCTCATCATGACAGATTTATGACAAGTTATGTTGTCTTGGTAATGTCAAGTTGCCATGACAAAGAAAAATACAGGTTGTGGTGTATTTGTTTTCGTAAAGACATCTCAAACAATGCCATTTAATATGACATAACTGAGGGAATGAGCATGCATGAGCATGCATAAAATCTTCATGTGTCATGTCATGATTATAAAGGAATCATGACAGTCTTATGAACACATTCCTTCAAGTAAAGTGTTACAGATAATGTTGTTATGTATTGGAGTGTGCTAATATTTAAAGGTTGATCTCTTACTTGTGAAAATATTAATAAAGTTATAAAAAAAAATCTGCATCCTCTTATATACACAATGCATAACTGTTAACATGTTGTCCTGCAGATGAGACTCCAGTTCCTGTCGCAAACTGCAGTGTAAAAGAATACAACGCCAACCCGAAGCAGATCATGCCTTTTAAGGAGTTCGTCCAATACTGGAGGGAAAGCATACAAAACGGGCATTCTTCGCCAAAAGGATGTCTTTACCTAAAAGACTGGCACATGCAGAGGTAAAGCTCTGTAATATAGAATATACAGCTCATTTTGCTGTACAAGAAGTAGTTTTGAATGTGAAACATAAGGGTCAGGGCTCAAAATTAACTTTTTTACTTGGTAGCACCGGTGCTTCCAACTTCAAATATTTAGGAGCACAAGAAAACATTTAGGAGCACTCACCAAAAGTGAATGAGCACCACCGCAAATAGTCTATTAAGGGATTTCTTGTATTTGAAAGCAACATCAATTAAGACTAACAAAAAACAGAAACAACTATCTAACTAATGCTGTGATGGCTTGTTTATATTTGTGCAATAACTCCAAAATTAATGTCTAATAATTATAAAATATTATTGATGACGATGATGACAATAATACTAACAATGATTTACATTTCTCATTATCATGCTGCTTGAATGTGAGTTATCTGCTATAAAAAGTCCTACTGTTTCTTTATGAGAAAAATGGTTTGCATCAAACATAAATGAAGCATTGCAGTAAGAAATATTTATTTTGCACTATTGTTTTTAAATGTATGTCAATTTAATAAATAATATTTCCGCTAGAAAACAAACGAAAGATTATAATATATCATTCAATTCAAGGCTGGAAGCTGAAAAGCAGTCATCAGTAACTAAATAGAAAAATAATATACATCTCAAGAAAGGATGGACAAAAGAAAGTAAGAAAAGTCTCACTTCTGCACTCTTTAAAAGTTTTGGTTTGTGTCTTTGTAAATGCTCAGTCTCAATATAAGCTGATTTACAGTTTTCTGTGTTTGTGGAAAAAAGCAGGCGAGTCAGCCGGTTTAATATTGAGGATTCTTACAATGACCACCGGTGCAAACCCGAGCTGCAGATTCAGTTCAAACTCAGTAACGGCGAGCTTCTTTGGCGATGATGTGCAGTGTTAGATTTTACATTTAGAGGACATTTGCGCTAAACACGCAGTAAATGCAACGCATCTAGATTTGGCCACCTTCTCCGAAAACACTCAATTGATCTCGACTGGCGGATCAATATTCACCACGATCGCTCTCATCGACCACATTATTTGTAACTTTAGGTGGGGTTTACAAACCTGTGTACTTTTCACTCTTCAGCAGTTTGCATTTTTCCGCGGTCACAAAAGCTGCTTGTCATCTGACAGTGGAAAGCCTTGAGTGATTGACAGCTAATATGAACTAATAGAGCGTCAGGAAAGACCGATTCAGCATGTTTTTAGAAAATAATCAAAACAGGTCACACTACAACCATTATATGCAGTCACACAAATGCTCCCAAATATATTACGAGGTCGCATATAAATTTCAGGCGCATATGTGACCAAAATGGTCGCAATTTCGAGCCCTGAGGGTGATTTGGAACCATTGTAATACTATAAAGGAACAGTATATTTAAATAGTTAAAGTCAGAATTATTATTTTTTCAACACATTTTTTTAACAATAGTTTTAAAAATTAATTTCTAATAACTGATTTCTTTTATCTTTGCCATGATGACAGCACATAATATTTGACTAGATATTTATCAAGATACTAGTGACAACAGCTATACGTGACATTTCAAGTTTTAACTAGGTTAATTAGGTTAGCTAGGCAAGTCATTGTATAACGATGGTTTGTTCTGTAGACCAAATCTAAAAAGAAATATTGCTTAAGGGGGTTAGTAATATTGACCTTAAAATGGTTTAAAAAAAAATTAAAACTGCTTTTTTAATTCTATCCATAATAAAACAAACAAGACTTTCTCTAGAAAAAAATATCTTATAGGAAATACTGTGAAAAATTCCTGAATCTGTTAAACATCATTTGGAAAATATTTGAAGAAGAAAAAACATAATTATATGTGTGTTTATGTTTATTTTAGGAACTTTCCTGAGCATAATACTTATAAGACCCCAATATACTTCTCCTCTGATTGGCTGAATGAATATTGGGACACTATTGAAGTGGATGACTATCGGTTTGTCTATATGGGACCTAAAGGATCATGGTAGTGTATGCAATTTTTACAATCTTTAATCTACAGCTTGGTCAAACAGTTCTCGGCGTATGTGTAAATGTAGTCCGATTGTAGTCCGGTCACTTTTTATGATGCAAGCCAGAGGGCGCACTTTTGGACGGGAGGTCAGACGATGCAGTTTGTTGATAGACATTGGTGATTGATGCCCTAGCTCTCACGCTTTCATCATCAAAAGTGATGGGATTACAAATGGACTACAGTCACACATGCACCGAAATTCCAGAAGTGGAAATTTAATCAGTTTCAGACTTTTGAATCTCACTGTAATATTAAGACATGATAATACAGTATACACACTCTCAGAAATAAAGGTACGAGAGCTGTCACTGGGGTGGTACCTTTACAAAAGGTGCACGTTTGCACTCAAAGGGTCCATATTGGTACCTCAATGGTATATATTAGTACCTAAAAATTTTACATACATTTCAGGACACATTTGTACTTTTTTTAGGTACTAGTATGGACCCTTGAGGCATTAATAAGGACCCTTTAATTACAAACATGTACCTTTTGAAAAGGTACCACCCCAGTGACAGCTCTCGTACCTTAATTTTTAAGAGTGCAGGGGTTGGACAATGAAACGGAAACGCTTGGTTTTAGACCACAATAGTTCATTAGTATGGTGTAGGGCCTCCTTTTGGGGCCAATACAGCATCAGTTCATCTCGGGAATGACAGATACAAGTCCTGTACAGTGGCCAGAGTGATTTTGAGCCATTCTTCTTGCAGAATAGTGGCCAGGTCACTAGGTGATGCTGGTGGAGGAAAATCTTTCCTGACTCACTCCTCCAAAACACTTCAAAGTGGCTCAGTAATATTTAGATCTGGTGACTGTGCAGGCCATGGAAGATGTTCAACTTTACTTTCATGTTTATCAAACTACTCTGTCACCAGTCTTGCTGTGTGTATTGGTGCATTAATATCCTGATACACGACACCGCCTTCAGGATACAGTGTTTGAACCATTGGGTCCACATGGTCCTCCAGAATAGTTTGGTAGTCCTTGGCAGTGATGCATCCATCTAGCATAAGTATTGGGTCTAGGGATGGCCATGATATTGCAGCCCAAACCATGACTGATCCCCTCATGCTTCACTCTAGGCAGGCAATAGTCAGCATGGCACTCTTCTTTAGGGATTCTCCACACCATAACTCTCTTGGATGAGAAAAAGACAGTGAAAGTGGACTCATCAGAGAACAATACATGCTTCACATTGTCTACAGCCCAAGATTTTTGCCGCTGGCACCATTAGAACCAGCGTTTGGCATTGGCACGAGTGACCAAAGGTTTGGCTATAGCAGCCCAGCCATGTATATTGACCCTGTGGTGCTTCCGATGAACATATTTGGTTTCATTGACCAACATCTGTAGTTTGAGCACTCCTCATCATTTTACAGTTTGTTTGTTTGCAGAAATATAAGTGTGTGGTTGGTTATATTTACTGCTTTCTCTCATCAGATTGTCACATACTCAATATGTTTTGTTCTTTTGTCCAGGACACCTTTCCATGCGGACGTGTTTCGCTCTTACAGTTGGTCTGCTAACATTTGTGGCCGTAAAAAATGGCTGCTATACCCTCCAGGTCAAGAAGACTTCCTTCGGGACTGCCATGGCAACTTGGCCTATGATGTAACAGCGCCCATTCTTCAAGACAAGGGTCTGTATGCCCAGTTTGAAGAGGCCTGTCAGCCTTTAGAGATCATTCAAGAAGCCGGAGAGATCATCTTTGTGCCTAGCGGTTGGCATCATCAAGTTTATAATTTGGTAAGTAAGATTTGTTTAATGATGATGTACAAGAACAGGGTGTTTAGTGTGTATCTTAGAGGGTAAACTTCATGTAGTTTAACTCTTGCCTTGCTAAATTAGCTGTGTCATAGATTTGAATGTGAATGTTTATTCTGATTGAGCACGGTATTTTAAAGTGTTACAATTAACATACACATTCAGAAATGTAATGGACCCTTTTTACAAGACGGTGAGACCATTTTTAATGGTCATCCGTACCTTAAATCCTTAAAAGTTTTTCATATTTAGATATTTTTTTAAACGTATGTACAATTATAAAGCTTTACTTAGTATTATAATATATCTGCATCAAATGACGGGGGGAAAAAGTGAATTAGTGCTAATTTGAGGTGTTTCTAAAGGCCCGGGACACACTAAGCCGACGGTCTGATGTGCTGACCCTGAACAAACAGATCCAAAAGTAGAGATTTAGCCCTTCTGTTAAATTCAGGGGAAAAATAACCTAAAGTTTCAACCTAAAATGGCTCCAACATTACATAAAATTTATTTATTTATTTTTTTCATGAAGGCTGTACACATTTAGGGTACAATGGTTGTCATCTGCCAGCTATAAGACAATTTTTACAAAACAAAAACTACTGGCGCACACATTCACACTACAACACACACACCCAAGTATACACACACAACACGTATCTGCTGCTTTATCTTTTATGAATAGCGTCTTGCAAAGAATTATTTTTAGCATTAGAAAATAAACCACGCTTCTTAAAAGTGCTTGAATTTCCGACATGTGGAGTCAAGGCCTGGAAAGTACTTAAAAACAAACCCAGCTCCTTGAAAGTGCTTGAATGAAATTTGAAATACATATTGTTTATGATTTTATTCCAACAATTGTACTCAATTCCCAAAAAACAGAATGTTAAAATAAAATATTTTACTGTAACACTGACAAATAATGCACATTTTATTAATATTTATGAATATTAATACATTTTATTACGATCACCAGTATTGAATTCAACAAATTTTATTAAAGGGCCACGAAACCCCCCTGTCTCAGCAGGGTGTTTTCACACCTCTAGTTTGGAAAAAGTCAGGAAAGTGGGCGTGTCCAGCTCTGGGAGTGTCGGGGGTGGGAAAGAGGGAAGGAGTTGCAAAGAAGGGAGTTTCCATTTGGGCACGCGCTGGCAAAATAAACACACAGACGCAGGGGAGAAAGACAGTGACTGTGTTTACATGGACATCAGTAATCAAATTATTTGCCTAATTATTAATTTGTCGACTTTAACTACAGTTTGGCACTTTCACTTTTTATTCAGGAACATTTCCTGCATGCCCCCTGTGAGAGGAACTGCTGGAGAGTGGAGTTTTAGTGGAATATTTGATACTGCACGGCGTAAAAAAAACCCTCCGCATTTCTCTGTAACTTAAATGCACTTGATAGAACAAAAAACAAAATTAATATGGCTAGCTTTGATTTCATGTGTACTTTAAAATGCGATATGCTTTACGTTCCACAGCATAAACAGGAACAGATGCTTATTGCACATAAACAAACTTGCAGCATTCAGGAAATTTCTCTTGTTGGCTTATCAGGACAGGGTCATCAAGTATTTAAAAACCCTGCTAGTGTTTTTACACAGGAAATGTCTAAGAGGCAGCTCTGACTCCAGCGTAGCAAACATCCGATTGTTTGGATGACCTCTTGCTCTTTGCGCCATCATAGCAGCAGGAGGAAATGGGATTGACGAATTTCAATGCCACCAGGTTACTCTCTTTTATAGCATTTCACACGATACAAGTAGTGAAATCAGCTTCACAGAGAAAAACAAAACGATAGCAGAAGCAATCATGGAAATACAGTTCAAATGTAAAACAAATTAGTGTTGCTCAATGGTACGAGTTTAGTATTGGCTCAGTTTTAAGAACAGTGTGACGTTCCTCAATTTGATTCAGCTCATTTCAGCAGGCAGTTTTGTTTTCTTCAAGTTTCCAGGCTGCTCTCTTGAGGACGCAAGTATGTTTGCTTTACCACATTGTCAGATGCTTAATATTCTTTCGAGCAGTGGGGATCCAACAAAAATGTTCTTCTGTTATGCTTTAACACCAAGATCATCTACAAGGCCGAAAGGCAAACACAAGATGATCCAGTCGATTTATAAAAGTGACCCACTGTCATGAAAGCAAGTTTGCTGAAACACGTAGGTGCACGGTTAGTGTGTTTAGGGTAAGAGTCCCAAGAGGCAGCTCTGACTCCGGCGTAGCAAACATCTGATTGTTTAAATGACCTATTGCTCTTTGCGCCATCATAGCAGCAGGAGGAAATGTGATTGACGAATTTCAATGCCACCAGGTTACTCTCTCTTATAGCATTTCACACGAGACAAATAGTCAAATCAGCTTCACAGAGAAAAACAAGACAATAGCAGAATGAATCATGGATACACAATTAAAAATTTCAAAGCTCAAGAGTCATTGTTTTAGTGTTGGTTTAGTTTTAGATCAGTAACATTGTGGCGTTCCTCAATTTGATTAAGTTTTGTTTTCTTCAAGGCACACTCCACTTTCTGGGCTGCTCTCTTGAGGACGCAAGTATGTTTGCTTTACCACATTGTCGGATCCAACAAAAATAATGTTCTTCTGTTATGCTGAATCACCAAGATCATAAAACACCAGGCTAAAAAACAAACACAAGGTGCTTCAAGGGGGAATCAATGTATCAGTGCTCTGTGGGTAAGGTATTTTTAAAAGTGGCCCACCCTGATTGAGACAAGCTTGCTGAAACGCGTAAGTGCACGGTTAGTGTGTTAAGGGTTATGGCCCGTTTCCACTGATTGGTACGGTACGGTTCCACTATCAAAATGCATACCGAACCGTACCACTTTTTCGGCACCCTTTCGAAAGGGTACCAAATACGAGAAAGGGTAGCAAAAGGCGGAGCTAGATGCGCAGCTGAACGCTGATTGGTTAGAGATATGTCACGAGCTCATGGAGCTAGCCAGAATGAAAACAAAGGAACCGCCATGTTTTCAATAAACAGCAGAGACAACTATATGCATATAATAATGAGAAATGGATGACCCAAACTCAAATAAACCTTGTCGTTGTCTTGATGTACAGCCACAATGCCAAGAAGAACAAAATCTGCCGTGTCCTGTTGTTGTTTTATGAGGCTGTCTAAAAGTGTGAGCGGTTTTTGCTTTCTCCAGGGAGCTCGCGATCGCGTCTATATTTTATATAACAAACTTCTTGAGCTGATGATAATAACGTGTGTGTGTTTATTAAAGTGTCTTTGACATCTGATTAGTTCAGAAAAGGACAAAAGCGAGAGTGAAGCGCGGAAAATAGGAGAAGGCCGATAAAATACAGGAGCAAATTGTTTTCAGCAACCTGAATCATGAACAAACTGCCACGTTCATCGCATTTTGGACTATTATGAACTCTGAATGATGGAATTACTCTTTAACAAAGACTACATGTTCCGGTGAAGATTACAGACACAGATGAGAGGTTTGCTCTGACTGGGCTATATTGCGCGTTGATTTTGAAGTCAAATAAGGACTAAATGTATGTATTTTTTCTGTAATTGGTAACATATCAGAGACTGTAAGGGTCTGTACGTGTTCATATATATTGCATTTATAAATTAATAATTTAAATTTATATTTATAAATTTTACTGTCATTGTTCTGCAGTTATAATCAAATCATGTTGATAGAAAGGTTAGTAATAAACATTTATACACAAGTATTTATATGTTTAAAGCATCTGTTTTGTGAGAAGTGCTTCTCATATGATTTGTGAATGACCTGTACAGCTTTACTGTAGACATTTATTTGAGCGAGAATGACGTCGACTGAAACAGAGTGTATGGGTCAGAGTGTACTCTGTCATACACCATGCCAACCAAAAAGGTTACCCTTTGTAGTGGAAACGCAAGCCTGATAAAGGTGACCCGTACCGTACCGTACTGTACCAGTCAGTAGAAACGAGCCATTAGAGTCCTGATAGATAATCGATACAGGAACAACATTCCAATCATATTAAAGGGATAAGTTTACAGTTTATGGTAAGTTTGTTCTTACAGTTAGGGTCCCAACTAATATTCCTCTCGGATTTTGATAATAATTTACAGTTAGGGTTGGGTTTAGGGGTAGGGATTAGGTATTTATAAAATTTTCGAGGAAAAAAAATGGCATTCCAGAATCAACATAGATGTCCAGGATCACATCGTACTTGGCAAAATCACACCCACCATAGGTGCACTAGGCAACAGGCACTTGGTAATAGGCAAAAATACATTGTATGGGTCAAATTTATGAATTTTTGAAATAAAATATTAAGTAAAGATTATGTTTTTTAAATGTACGACTTTAAATATATAAAAACTTACTTTTTTGATTAGTAATTTGCTCTTTATTTAGACAATTTAAAGGCACTTATTCATAAAAAACTGACTAGATGGTGTTAACTCCAACTCTGCTTCATTTATTCATTCATAAATTTTCTTTTCGGCTTAGTTCCTTTATTAATCAGGGGTCGCCACAATGGAATGAACCGCCAACTTATCCAGCATATGGTTTACGCAGCGGATGCCCTTCCAGTCGCAATCCAGCACTGGGAAACACCCATACACTTTTGCATTCACACCCACACACACTAAGGCCAATTTAGCTTACCCAATTCACTTCTAGCGCATGTCTTTGGACTGTGGGGGAAACCAAAGCACATGGAGGAAACCCACGCAAACACAGGGAGAACATGCAAACTCCACAGAAATGCCAACTGACTCAGTCGAGGCTTGAACCAGCGACCTACTTGCTGTGAGGCGAAAGCGCCACTCACTGTGCCACCGTGTCACCCCAACCCTGCTTCAATTCATGTTTTTTTTTTCAATTCATGTTTGTTTCTATAGTGCTTTTACAAAGTAGATTGTGTCAAAGCAGCTTAACATAGAAGTTCTAGTAGATTGAAACTGTGTCAGTTCAGTGTGGTTTAATTTTCACTGTTGAAAGTGCAAACACTGAAGAGCAAATCTATCGATGCGCAGCTCCACAAGTCCCAAACCAAGTAAGCCAGTGACAACAGAGGCGAGGAACAGACTTCGCCAAGTAAAAGAAACAAAAAAACTTGAGAAATGGCCAAACTTCCTGTGCGGAGCTGTTGTCTAGGCGCCGAAAGCTGGAGAACACTGGACATTCATCGTGGAGAAGCAGCAGGTGCGAGTAGGTCACCGGCGGGTGTTCAGCCTGGTCCACAGGATCAATGCAAAGACTTGTCTGTCACTGGGGCCTTTCAGCAATCAGTCTCTTGCGCCCCACTCCTCCATGACCATCACAGCATCAGCTCAGGATACGGCCTGGTCCAGGTTTATGGAGACCTTGGCATTCTTGGATACCTTCACCTTACCTGTAGATCTCAAACAAGCCTGAAGGACTCAATTAGTTTGATCAGGTGTGTTTAATTAGGGTAAAGCTAAACCCTAAAACCCTGTTTTGTTGTAGTCTAAATCTAGGCGTTTCAGATTCATTGTCCATCACAGCTGATCGGTCCAGTTTTGGTTTGAGATCTCCCAGAATAAAAAACCTGCAATGTCAGACACAATGCACTCGATGATGCTAGTGACGTCACTGTGAGGGGTAAGGTTAAGGTTGGGGTTAAGTGAGCACATTAAAAAGCATTGGATGCAGCTCAGATTGCATCTGCAGCCAGACCCCTCTCAGAGTTTGTTCCAATTAAACTCAAACTTACGTGTGTGAAAAAAAATGGCTTTGCGCAACAGGCCTTTTCCAGAAAGCTCTGAAATTGGGTAACAATCAAAATCAATTGAACGAAAAATCTAATTATTTTTCTTTCAAAAGTGTATTTTTTTTCAAGGCATTAATTAAATGATTAAGCATACACTGTTCTTATATCTTACACCAGTCTGCTAACTCAGTTTCCATGTTGCTCAATAGGAGGACACCATTTCAATCAATCATAACTGGCTGAACGGCTGTAATTTGGACATCATGTGGCAGTTTCTGCAAGATGAACTTTCTTCCGTCCAGAGGGAAATTGAGGAATGGCGCGACACTATGGACACCTGGCATCAGCACTGTCAGGTAACCAGTGTTGGGGAAAGTTTCTTTTGAAAGTAATGCATTACAATATTAAGTTTCTCCCCAAAAAGTAACTGTTTTTGAATGGCAGAGTCTCTATTTTTCCTGGAAATATTGCAAAAATTAAAAAATTATAAAAAATGAAAATTCCATTGTTTTCAATAGGGAAAAATTGATGTTAATTACTGCATAAATATTCATTATTACCACAAAACCCTCTCAAAATTCAAAATGATTTAGAAAAAATATTTTAAAACAAAAATCAATTTGATTGAATTTACAAGCAAAAAGCAGGGTACTTTATGGGAGTTCGTCCTTTATTGACCGCGAAGACCACAAGTGTGATTCACAAATAAGCAACACAGGGGGTTAAAATAAATGCCATGAATAAAATAATATGTGATGATGTGTCCTTAACGTCACGTACCAAACCAAGTATTTGTGAAGTAGCATTTTTGACATGTTTGTTTGTTTCAGGTGATCATGAAATCGTGCACAGGAATCGATTATGCAGAGTTCGCCTCTTTCCTCAAGACCATCGCGAATAATCGAATATCCTTTCTGAACTCGTGTCCCAGAAATGCAGAAAACTGCCAAGATCTCCTTACGGAAAGCCTGTGCGCATTAGGCCCTCATCACGCCGCCTTCGACCTCCAGAGAGTTTTGCATATATTTGAGGTCATGCTTAACAACGAAGACTTTAAGAGACTGGATCCTGCAGCTCTGAGCTTCAAACCTGAGGATCTGCTTCAGGAGATCAGAGAAGCCATTCGAACAATCGTATGAAATAAATGAGTTAAGCGCTTTTAACTACACATTTGTGTTACTTAATTATGGATTCAAGCAGTTGATTGTACTGAATTTGTTATTAATGACATTATGATGCATGATTGAGTATTTCAGAAGAGGAACATGCTCAATAAACTGGGAAAATTTAACAATATATTTGTTGTGTTTCACTTATTTTAAGTAAAGAGTTCACTAGTCTTGTCAAACTTAACTAATGCAAAACTAATATACTAACTTTAAATGTAAATAAACTTTAACTGCGATTCGCGAGTTGAACGTTGTGTGCGTGAATCGCTCGAGTTGGAAAATCTAAACTTCAGTGGATATTTGCACAGCGTTAACCAATCAGGAGCTTTCTCTCGTAGGTGTGTGATTATGACGTAGCGCCTGTTGTTGGTAAAATCATCTTGCCGATACCAGACAATAGTTCATCAATCTGGGCTCGGCTCAATCTGAAGCACCGCTGAAAGCCTGCATCATCCAGGTACAGTTTCTGGAGGAGTTGATGAACTCACAGAGCTGCTGCACCTCTGAAAGGATCCAGCGCACTCAGACACTTCGCCGAATGAATCGACACGTTTTTTCAGCCTTCCTAAAGCAAATAAAGCACAGCTACTTTTAATTAAAATCAATGTTAGCCATTTACTGTAGCAACGAAGCTAGAGTCACCGGGCAGACAGAAGCCCTGCCCATGACGCAAATCCGCATCTATTGTGAAGTGAATTTGACGTGCGAATAAAGCAAGTTAACTCAAAATGCTTACGCGTATATTTACGCGCGAATGGCACGATGTATTTGAGTGTGCCACGTCTGGTGTCAACACAGCATAAGAAAGACCTTTCTCTTGATATGTTTGAGAAAATCAAAATAAGCACCTCATCTCTCAGAACACAGTAAGTGTATTTCTGCACACTCACTGTAATCTGCTGTTTTACTCCACAGAACTCTATATAAAAGCCAGAAACTTTCTTGCACAGGCCTATCTACAGGCTGCCAGCTGATGATCAACAGTAAAAAAATGCCAAATTTTACCTCTTCCCAACAGGGAATTATATGCTGTCATGGCATTGCAATCAAAAAGCGTAGTCATTATAATAGAAGTCAATGGGGCCAAAACTGCCACCAACATAACGAAAGGGGAGTCAATTTAAACAGGGTTAAAGTCATGAACAAAATACTAAAAAACATCCTCATAAATGACCTATATTACTTCAGCAGTTCAATCGGAAGGTTATTAAGCTACAAAAATACTTTTGTGTGCACAAATCAAAAACAATTTTATTCAACAGTTTCTCCTCAGTGTCAGTACATTGTGCATGTTCGCAAGAAGGGGCTCCATACAAAATTGCAACGTGAACTCTTTTAGAAGATCAACCCAAAGAAACTTCTCTTATTTCAAGGTGTCAATCAATACCTCTGTGTAAAAGTTCTAGCTTTAAACAATAAATTATTAATTGCATTTCTAGATTTCTCGTGTTTGTGATTCACTTCTCTTTGGGGGTTTTTGGCCACCAGTCAGGCACAGAGGCTTGTACAGTCACCGTCTCGTCGTCAGAGGATTTGAGTTGGAGTGTTTCTTTAGCGTGAGCCAAGCGTACGAGACTCAGTCCCAGCTTGTCCACTCCTGTCCTGTATTTCCCCGCTGGTTTTCCTGCCTCGGTCTGAAGAGCAGACCCCTGGTTGAGCTTCTCGGCTAGAGCAGATAAGCTGACGGGCATCAGACGCTTTCTTATCACGCCGGTGTGGTGAGTTCTGGCCGTCAGCTCCTGCCCGATGTAGCAGCCCTTGCTGAAGCTGATTCCCTGCATGTAGACCAGATTGGCCTCCAGTGGAAGAGCCTCACCTGGAGGAAGATCTCCGACTCCTTCAGGCAGACCTGTGAAAATTAAATTAAATACAGCATTGGTTGTATAAGCTGGGACTGAACCTTGTACGTCAACCTGATTTCACCAAGTAGGACATGTTCCTGGATTAACATCTATGTTGATCCTGGAACAATATTCTAAGAGCCAATCAGAATTCAGGGATACGTTTACCGTTTATGTTAAGTTTAAGCTTGCGATTAGGTTTATGCACTTCTACATGATTGTTATCCAAATTTCATAGTATGGAAACAGCCTTAGTGGAGGTCACAAATGATCTGCTTCTTGCTGCAGACTCTGGCTGCCTATCACTTAAGATACTTCTTGATCTTAGCGCAGCCTTTGACACGGTGGATCACTCCATATTACTTTCATGGCTGAAAACAGTGTTTGGTATCACGGACACAGCTCTTAAGTGTTTGGAGTCATTCCTCTTTAACCACTCTCAGTTTGTGTACAAGGGAGAGCTTAAATCTAACACCAGCCCAGTCAAATTTGGCGTGCCCCAAGGATCAATTTTAAGCCCCTTACTCTTTTCCATGTACATTTCGCCTCTTGGTCCTCTCCTGCAATCCCTAGGTCTAAAGTACCATATGAACGCTGATGACACTCGGATGTACATTCACTCCAATCCTGGTGATCTTTCAGCTGTTACACACTTGGAACACTGTATTTTGGAAATAAAAAAATGGATGTCCCATGTGCCTGAACACTGACAAAACAGTGGTTGTTGGTTCTTCCATCCAACTATGCAAAACTAAACCTCTTAAAATTAACCTAGATGGCTCTGCCGTGGAGGTTCAGGCCAAACTCAAGAACTTGGGGGTAATATTTGACAAAAAACTAACATTTGACCCCCACGTGCTGCCCACCGTAAAGACTTTATTTATTCATCTCAAAAACATTTCATGCTGATTAATACTTTCATTTTTTCCAGCTTAGACTACTGCAATGCCTTGCTAGCTGGCATTTCCAAAAGTAACATCAATAAACTACATTATGTTCATAACTCAGCGGCCAGAATTCTGACAGGGACCAAAATCAGAGAACGCATCACTCCGGTTTTGGAATCTCTCCATTGGCTACCAGTCAGGTTGCGCATTCATTTTAAAATCCTCATGCATACATATAAGGCCCTGCATGGTTTGGCTCCACACTATCTGTCTGAACTTTTAACATGGTACACCCCTTCACGTGAGCTCCGTTCCTCTGACTCTTGTCTTTTAACAGTCCCCTGCACTCAATGGGTAACCAGGCTTTCTCATCCCTGACTCTCTAACTCTCTCCCCTTTATTATTAGACATGCTGAATCTTTTAAATTGTTTAAATCATCCTTGAAAACACACTACTTTACACTCACCTATTCATGAGGTGTGCATTCTTGGTTTGTTTTGTTTCTAGATATTTTAATGTTTTATTGTGAATGATTAAATTTTACTGTTACTCTAAACTGTTTTTATATCTGTATCTTTTTTGTGTAAAGCACTTTGCAAAATAAGTTTTAAAGTTGTTATTTCCCTCTGATTTTGAGAATAATTTACAGTAAAGCCTGGTTTATACTCGACGCGTCCGCTAGTTCGTTTGAGTGCACGCGGCGAATGTGACGTCATCGCGGTGTTAGTGGACGTTCACTTTGAGTGCGTGCGACATGATTTTGGCTGCCGGTGCGCACGTCATTTTTTGAGACCTGAGCAAACAGTGCGCGTGGCGCCGCGTTAGATTCGAGTTAAATATGAACCACTTTGAAGAGATTTTGTCTGAAAAAATACGACTGTACACATATCTTTATGATCCGTGATCATACAGATAACCAGATGAACAATAATTCTTGGCTAGAAATAGCAACAGCCATGAAAAAGGAGGAAAGTTTAATGTTAAAAGGTTTGGAAAAAACTGAGGGATTGTTAAAGCCAAAAGAGGCCAAGGCAAAGTGGAGACCAATGTACACAGTTAAAGAAATATGTTTGTCCACCAGTCATAGGTTTAACACTGATGTATATATAATAATTATGAATTTAAAACAATTTAATAGTTACAAAACTAAAATGAACAAATTATTGCTTTGAAAACTGGAAAGGAATATTTGAACCTTTCGGTTTACACTGATGGCCTGTTTTTCTAGGCTTTATTGGTGATAATGGTCAGTAATGTTGGACCATTATTACCCTTTTAGCATAAGTATAGGACAGAAACTAGCCAGACAGTAATGTGTGAATTGTGGAGCGGGCTAAATCTAAAAATCTAAATCAATTTTTTAGTAAGTGTGCTTTTTTTTTTTTTTTTGCTTTTAATTCTTGCCATAATAAAGAATATATTTGTAGAGCAACTCATGTTCTGTTGTGATTAATATTTTAATAAACTTTAATAGGTAAAACTGTCCGAGATATGAACAAAAGCAAGTGATGCATCACATTTGATTAAAAAAATATTGAATGGTTATAAAGATCCTTATAATCATTAAGATAATTTATAAAAACAATACAAATAATTAGTAAAAAAAATCGTGAATAATATTAATGACATGACGTAGTTCCGGAAACTTTCTACTTCTGTGTTTACCTGTATGATTTTACGGTCAGTTACTTTTGATCGCCTCCTGTCGTTTTAAAGAATATCACAATGGCGAACGCAGCAAGTATAAAAGCCTTGTCCGTGTCACGAGGTGCGCGTGCAGTCGGGGGAGGCACGCGATGCGGCGCCAGGCGAAAGTATAAATCCAGCTTTATGGTTGGGTTTAGGGGTAGGGAATAGGTATGGATTACATTTTCCAACAAAAATGATGTTCCAGGATCAACATGGATGTTAATCAAGGATCACATCGTATTTGGCAAAATCATGATGTGCGAGCCTCATACGCTAAATAAGCCTAGTCTATATAAATAATAATGCAAAGGCAATACCAATCTCATAGCGATGTCTGTGGTATTCTTCAGCGGTACCCAGTCGACAAGCAGACACAATGTCCAGTGGATTATCCTGACCGCTGGTGACCATTCTCCAGCCCATGAGTTCAGTTCTTGGGTCTTTCTCCAAAACTAACACCTTATCAGCAGCAGAAACATCAGGCCTTCCCAGGACGGCTTCTTTACTTTGAGGTAGTAGAGCCCAGAGCGAGAGACTCGGACATATGCTAATGTTCACTTTGCGACGTATCTTGTAGACTTTCAGAAGCTGCATAACGGAGTCCTGTACCGTGCTGTCACACTCCAGAAGTACACCGTTAAGTCCTTCTGGGTTTCCTTTTAAACTGATGAACAAAAGTACATGTTGTTAACACAAACAGGGAGAACAAAAAAACATATATAATTAAGATATTTTGGGTCTAAAATAAAAGTAATAATATTTGACCTTTTAAAATTCATTTAAAAATAGTCTTTTTTTTATATTGTTTATACTTTTACAACTGTTTCTCTGATGGCCATGAGGACTCGGAAGTAAAAACAATAAATTGATCAAATAAAATATTAAATTTCTAAATTTTAGTAATGGAATGGGTGTTTTCTAGGGCTAGGCCAAATAAACCATTTTAAGTTTTAAAAAGTATCATGTTTCATGCTACTAAGAAGACCGAAGACCAGAAGGCTACACAAATCCAGGAGTGTCCACCTTATATTAATACAGTATTCACTTAAAAAAATTGCAGAAACTGACATAGTGACATCCATGACAATATACACTTACCAGCCACTTTATTAGGTACACCTTATTAGTACTAAGTACTGGAAATATTCATCAGAGATTTCGCTCCATATTGACATGATAGCATCACGCAGTTGCTGCAGATTTGCCGGCTGCACATCCATGATGCGAATCTCCCATTCCACCACATCCCAAATGTGCTCTATTGGATTGAGACCTGGTGACTGTAGAGGCCATTTAAGTACAGTGAACTCATTGTCATGTTTAAGAAGCCAGTCTGAGATGATTTGCACTTTATGACATGGTGCATTATCCTGCTGGAAGTAGCCATCAGAAGATGGGTACACTGTGGTCATAAAGGGATGGACATGGTCAGCAACAATACTCAGGTTGGCTGTGGCATTGACACGATGCTCAATTGGTACTAAAGGGCCCAAAGTGTGCCAAGAAAATATCCCCCACACCATTACACCACCACCAGCCTGAACCATTGATACAAGGCAGGATAGATCCATGCTTTCATGTTGTTGACTCTAAATTCTGACCCTACCATCTGAATGTTGCAGCAGAAATCAAGACTCATCAGATCAGGCAACGTTTCTCCAATCTTCTATTGTCCAATTTTGGGGAGCCTGTGTGAATTGTAGCCTCAGTTTCCTGTTCTTAGCTGACAGGAGAGGCACCCGGTGTGGTCTTCTGCTGCTGTAGCCCATCTGCCTCAAGGTTAGACGTGTTGTGCATTCAGAGCTGCTCTTCTGCAGACCTTGGTTGTAACGAGTAGTTATTTGAGTTACTGTTGCCTTTTTTAATCAGCTGGAACCAGTCTGACCATTCTCTTCTGACCTCTGGCATCAACAAGCCATTTGCACCCAGACACCCACTGCCGCTCACTGGATATTTTCTCTTTTTCAGCTCATTCTCTGTAAACCCTAGAGATGGTTGTGCATGAAAATTCCAGTAGATCAGCAGTTTCTGAAATACTCAGATCAGCCCGTCTGGCATCAACAACCATGCCACGTTCAAAGTCCCTTAAATCACCTTTCTTCCCCATTCAGCAGCAGGTCGTCTTGACCATGCCCACATGCCTAAATGCATTGAGTTGCTGCCATGCGATTGACTGATTAGAAATTTGCGTTAACGAGCAGTTGGACAGGTGTACCTAATAAAGTGGCCGGTGAGTGTAAATAGAGATTAAGAGACATTTCCACTTTAGCAATTGTTTACATACGGCAATGCTATCTTATAACCTCATAATTAAACCTCATAAAACAGGTATAACCTCATAAAAATAAATTGAATGAACATTTTTAATTAGAAAACTATATTTTGGCCAACACAAAACTCAGCACCTTTACAGATTGTTACCAAATTACCGAAAACACAAAAAGTATCAAACTTTAAAACTTTTTTTCTATCAACAATGCTATTTTTTTGACCCAGAGTGGCTTATTCATAGAAAAAATTGTTGCAAAATTTGCACTGTCCTCATTTTTCATGATGAAAATTTTTTCCAACCTTAATTTTTGGCCCCTAATTAATAAATATATGCTAATATTAAAGTATTTATGCTTATTTGCATTCAACAATCCCTTCTTTTTTCTATTGTTGCCACTTACATGATGTTATACTAGTCTAATACACAGCATGGCTTCATTTGTAAGTCACTGGACATATCAGCATCATATTATACATAAATAACACTGACTTTAGTGATATAATAGAACTGTACAAAAGCAGCTTCATAACTGTTCACATGTCAATACAAAACTATCAATGTGTGACAGGAAGATAATGCTGAATGGGGTCACACCCACATCTTCTGAACCCAATCTACAAAACTCCAGCACTTCTAAAACCACGTCAATATTACATACAGTGTCTAATCCTAACAGTTTAAACTAATTAAGTCTTAATAGTATTAGTTAGTGTCAGTGTGTTTATTTTACCTGTAAAGGATGATGTCGTACAGTGTCCTGCCTTGAACATTGAGCACGTGAGCGTACATGGCATTCAGTGAATCCTCTCCTAGAAGGTTCATGTCATTGGTTACTATTCCTTGAAGAAACGAGCTCGTGTCTTGTCCAGACACGTTGAGGACAGTCCTGTGTGTTAATCTGTAACAGTTAAAGTGAGCTGTACTGCTGGCAGCTCGAGTTTGAGAGTGTTTTTTAATCCGACTCCTGCTCGTACATAGAAAATAGTGCGCCTGACGTCCGCCAGACCGCACCACAACCTCCCTCAAAGCTCCCCCAAACAAAATCATCCTTTGCATTGTGTTGTTTTCTGTAATGCCGCAATGGCAAGTCAACCTTCCAACCTTAAACCTTCCATTTTCATTCCCATACTGCACTGCGTTTTGTGTACGAAACAAATACGAAGCATACTATGGCGAAGGCTTACCTTATGAATATTAATAACGTAGTTGCGTAACGTTACGTCCTCCTAACTGAGGCGTTAAATCAATCTCGTGTTTTATCATTTTCTTTTAATAATACTTCGTCGTACCATTCGCCTAGTTTGTATGGAGATATAAATGGACAGATTTGTGTAACTATATATATATATATATATTGTAAGTCTTATTAAACACTTTTGTGAGACCGTGCGGAGGAATATGAATATTCATGAGTTTACTGAATGTCGTTAAACGTTAAACAACTGTTCACTGAGGTAAGTTATGTTACAGCGTCGAGTGAAAGTTAAGTGTAGCCTGTAATATTACGATTAAAAGTGTAAATATACACAGCATTTTATAGATTACGTTTGAGTTGTAATGATTACAGCTTTTTTTATTTCTGTTAAAAGTATCTTCAATACACTTTTGCCTCTCTCATATTATAGGACAATGGACGTGTTTTTTGAGCTTGCACGCATATCAGCCTGTTGTTGGAGATTCCCCAAACCAAAATATGACCTTTTATAATGCATAATAGGGGGTCTTTAATGACTTGGTATTTTATCTAGTTTGTTGCTTTTACATAAATTACATTTAATATAAAACTGTACATCTCAACAGCTTGTTTTAAATATTAAATCAAGAGTTTGAATGCACAGTGGCGCCCCCAGAAAATACTTTTAGGGGTGGCCAGATGAGGCCACACCAAATGTTGGGGTGGCACACTAAAAATAATGAATTCAGTGCAATATGTAAAATAGCTG
>CAIGQZ010032741.1:8382748-8392927 GCA_903798205.1 Danio tinwini | reverse complement strand
ATATATAACTTTTCAGTTATTTTTACATACTTTTATTGAACAGCATACAGTAAATGCCATGTCTAAAATCAATGAAGATTAATGAGTTGATTAATAAAACAAACAAATGAACAGTCTGAACAAAATGCATTACTATACACACACACACACACACACACACTCACTCACTATACAGACCCTAATAATATAATTTATCCATTTTACTTTTTGAGCCACAATATTATTAATGCAGCTTCTTCTATTGATGTACTTTAAGGTAAATATTAAATTGCCATTGCTGTCTATTGAAGGTGTGTGCGTGCGGTCAACCATGATCGGGAAGGGCAGTGGTGGTTTAGTTTAAATGACACCCTGGGCAAACCACCCCACACCCCCCTTTAAATTGTTATATTTTTTTTCAATAAATATAACAATTTATTTATATTTATTCTAAATAAATACAATTAATATTATTATACAATTATTATTCTAAATAAATAACAGAAATCAATCCTAAATGTTACTGAAAAACAATCTAACAACTGAAGTGATGCGCTCACTTAAGAAATCTTTTGCATGAATATTAGTTATGACAATTCTAAAAAAAAATTGTATTGAATTATCTGTGGTCTTAGACCCGACTCATGGCCGAGAATTATTGTTATGAAGTCTTAGCTCCTTGACTCTTTACCCCTTCTTTCTGCTTCATAGCCATGCTTAGTGAAAGTACCATCATCATCATATTATATAACCTTTAGTTTTGTCGACTTTCAAAGCTCGCTGCATGCCGAACACCTCTGCCACAAAAGACTGTTACTCTGGTTTCACGGCGCATGAGCGGCGCGTATTTTATTGGCATGCATGCAAACAATCGGGATTCACACAGAGGCGCAGGGGAATGTTTTTCTGTGCGTATGCATCAGTTTGCTTTCACCAGCGTTGTTTCGGTTGCACATAGAGAATGTGTGCAATAAATGCCAACTCTGAATGGCCCATAACTAGGGCCGGACAGAATCTGCTGATGTTTTTTGCAATTTCTGCGAAGAATTTTGGTAAAAATCTGCAGATTTCTGCGGAATTATTTTGGGGGTATCATTACTAAAACTTTAATATGTGAAATATGTGTAATTTAAAAACTGAATAAATTCAGATTTACACACATTTACTCAAGTAAATAAACAGAATTAATGATGGGCTAAAAATCTGCGGAATTCTGCAGAAACTCTGCGTAATTCTGCGCGCACAAATTCCGTGTGGGCCTACTCATAACGTCTTTATTCTGGGATTGCCACTCTTAAGTTAATACACTTGCATAAAGTAAATCGTATCCCAATACTTTTGCTAGGGCATTTTTTTGCACCATCTCCCCAAGCAAGTTGCTGCCCTGGCATTGGGCATATTGCCTATGCCTAAATCTGCCACTGGGGAGGAGAGGGGCAGTAAATCAGTCAGTGGCACCAACAATAATTTAGTAGCTGCATTTTATTTATTTATTTATTTATAGAAACATTAGGAATTTACATAAGTACATTTAAATGAATAATATCAACAGCAAAATCATATTGGGGTGGCCACAGGGGTGGCCAGAGTTTACCCTGAGGGGATGTCCCTGTGAATGCAAAAACTTGTGCCACCAGAAATCTTTTTCTAAAATGGGTTTTCTTTTCCTCAGGTTCCTGTGTATAGGTTCAGTAATTTCACATTTTTGTCAAATAATTTTCCTTTCATTGCCTTTAAAGTGAAATAACTCTGCCTAAAGCAAAAAAAAAAAACTAATTTCAGAACATTTCAGATGGCACTTTCCAGTTTTTTGTTTAGTTTAACTCTTCAAATATATTGATAATCATTAGTTTTGCAACATCATAGTTTAGTTTCAGTCACGCTCACAGTTTAGTGTCACATCTGTGATTTACAAAGTAGTAAGCTAGTGCTAGTCATGCCAGAAAAACAAAACAACTTCTGCATTTAATATCTGTGTGTGTAAGAGTGTGTGTGTGTGTGAGAGAGAGAGTCATATCTTCCTTTCCTGCTCCTCCCAATGCTCAGCCAAGCAAATTTCCTTTCTTTTTGTTGATGTAGGCATACCCTAAAAGAGTTTTTATAAACTGCAGGACTAGCTCCTCTGATTCATTGTGTTAGTATCAAAATGCTGGATGCATACTTTCCATGCTTAGAGAACGGCTGTTTGTTCTGTTTTCTAGGATCTGGGGTTTTCCCGAAGAATGACTTGAGAGGATTTCCAAACAAGTGTCGCACTAATCCACTAAAAAGTGCGTTCTTTCTCTGAAACTCTCTGAATCTAGATCAAAATACCAAAACTCTGAATAACAATCATTTGAATTCAAGCCATGGATGTTATAAACCCAGAGGATGTCAGCTTATATGAAGACTATTACAATTCTGATGGACTTGAAGATTTTGGACTATGCAAAAAGACGCACGTTAAGGAGTTCAGCTATTTGTTTCTACCTACATTCTACTCTGTTACCTGTGCACTGGGAATTATTGCTAATTTAACCCTTGTAATTTTATTGGTCAAATATAAGACTTTGAGGATGGTTTTACCTCTTCAGATGGTCTTATCGGACATCCTGTTCACACTGAGCCTTCCTTTCTGGGCGGTCTACGCCGGCAGTGAGTGGATCTTCGGCGATCACAGCTGTAAAGCGATCACATTCATTTACATGGTCAGTTTGTACAGCAGCAATCTTTTTGTCGCCAGTCTGAGCTTCCAGAGATTTTTGGACGACGCATGTGTTGATTCTACCTTCAGGATCTTCAGAAGTTCAAAGAGGAACGGTGTTTTGTTTTGCGCCGTAGTGTGGTTTTTCTCAATTTTGGCTGCTGCTGTTCATGTCAGCTTTGTGGAGTTGCAAAAATTCCACGAAAAGATTGTTTGCACTTATCATTTCAATGATTGGTTCGGTTGGAAAGTCTACACGAGGTTTCAGATGACCCTTCTTGGGTTCGTCATACCGTTTCTCGTGCTCGTTTTCTGTTGGATTCGATATTGCAGCGTTGTTGTGGGCAGAAGCAGATTTCAGAGGTTCAGACTGGAGACTGGATTCACCGTAATGTTTTTTCTCCTCTGGTTCCCCTACAGCGTTGTCATTTTCCTGCATGCCTTGCAAGATCTTCACTTTTTTTACGCTTGCACCACTAACATACACTTTGACTTCGCCATTCAGGTGACAGAGTCCATTGCCTTCGCGCATGTGTTCATAAACCCCCTGTTGTACATGTTTCTAAACAAAAAAATCTGGAAACGGTTAAGAAATGCGTGTAAGACTCCGAGGGAGTATCTGCTGGAGGAATCCAGTAGTTCATTAAATGGGTCGGGTCAGAATGATGATATTGAGTTGAAGTCGGTCCAACGATGCCAAGCCCATGATGTGAACTTTTGTGCTGAACGACCGAATAATTTACTACCCGAGCTGAAGTGAAAGCTTTGTGTTGTTTGGTTGAAGAATTATTAGAAAAGCATATTTCCCAGGTGTTGTATAACAAATATTTTTCCTACGCATTATTAAACATAGTTTTAATAACTCATTTTGAATAACCATGATGACAGTACATATTATACTAGTTATTTAATTATGTACTTAGGTGGAGCTTACTTAAAGTGCGATTTAAAGGCTTTGCTAGGTTAATTTGGTTAACTAGGCAAGTTATTGAATTACAGTGGTTTGTTTCATAGCCCATCGCAAAAAAACAGTATTGACCTTAACCCTTGTGTGCTGTTGGGTAATTTTCTTCCACTGTGAGTCTTAATTTGGCCATAACTTTCTCAGTGTTTCAGCAAATTATATGATTTTTTTGTTGACAAATCTTGTTTTGACTCATATTTTAGTGAAATGCTTTAAAAAGTTTTGAAAACACAACAATAAACTCTGGTCAAATTGTTATGTTGGTGACTGGTTTTGCCCAAAATAATTTTTTTGCAATCAAAAAATGATGTTATATTGGAAGTCAATGAGGCAAAAACAGCCACAAACATAACGAACAGCAACCTGATTTCACCAAGTAGGACATGTTCCTGCATTAATATCTACGTTTACCTTGAAACAACATTTCAATCAGCCAATCAGAATTCAGGGATACGTTTACAGGCTTACAATTAGGTTCACTTCTACATGATTGTTTTCCAACTATTATTCACAGTTATGGTTGGGTTTAGGGGTAGGGAATAGGTATGGATTACATTTTCAAACTAAAAGATGTTCCAGGATTATCATAGATACAACATAGATGTTAATCCAGGGACATGTCCTACTTGGTGAAATCAGGTTGGCGTCTACGCACTTGTGTATATGAGAGTGGCTTGACTAATCAGGGAACGATATGCAATAGTTCATACACTCAAAACATAATGTTTGTTTAAACTACTTATTTAAAATGAACTGAAACAACACAACTCTTGAGTGTTTTAGGAGGACAATATAATTGTTTTATGTTAAATCCACTTAAATCTGTAAAAAACTAATAACTTTACTTGATTCCTTCATGTTCCCAACACAAATCGATTATGTGGAGCCCAGCATTCTTGATAGTGTAAGACCAATCAGATCAAGCCTCAATTTTTAAAACTCCAGTAAAACACCAGCATTATTAAATCAAATTAAATCTGGGTCTTCGTCACACTCCATTTTCATGGGTCGAATATACTGGAGAAGTGTGTATGCCAAGCATAACAAGACTTGTTATAAGTGTAAACGAAATGCAGCAGTGTAAATAATATCTAAAATAACTCTCATACAGTTTTACCAGGGTATGCACACTAGTCACACACACAAAAAATTGTTTTATGTACACTTTATTTGTCTAAATATAATGTGTTTTCTCTTTATTTTTGGTTTCTTTAATACATTTTGTTAATTATAAGTTACATTGGAACTACATGCCAACTAATTCTCATTAGAGTATTAGTAGACTGTGAGGTTAGGGTACTGTATGTATGTTATGCATAATTTATGTTAGTTTGGAGAATTTCTTTTGGTTGGAGCAGAGATTAAAGGCATAGTTCACTCAAAAAAGAAAATTATATCCTCATTTACTCACAATTTACTTTAATTTAAGTAAAAAAAAATTCTACTGAACACAGACCGATATATTTTGAATAATGTTGAAACTGGTAGCCATTAACTTCCATAGCATTTGCTTTTGCTTCTATAGAAGTCAATGGCTACTGGGATTCCAAACATTCTTCAAAATTTCTTCTTATGTGTTCAACAGGAAAAAAAAGAAACTTTTAAACATTTAGATCCAAAAGGTTTGGCGCTGAGTACATTTTGATTGAACTGTTGCTTTTTAAAACACACTATTTAAGATTTGTTCATTAAAATATCCACAAAAAACCACTAGAACATTTTTTGTACTTAAAATATCCAAAATATTTAGAAAAATGTTCAAATCTAGAGAAATTTGCAATTTTAACTAGTGAGACGGAGTGCGTGGTGTGTTTTCACGCTAATGAAGTCACACACCCTCCATTTCTGGTTTGGTTTTTATAGAAAACAGGGAAAAACCAGAGGCTTTAATATGTTGCATGTTTTATTAGACTGCACAGAGCAGCATTATAACAGACTCCTAAACTATTTAGTCTAATAAAACAGCTCTGCTTCTTATGATCACGAGCTGAATAACAGGAAGTGGTCAAGGGTGGCATAATAAGAATGCTTGTCTCTCATCAGCAGTTACTTCAGCGTTTTTCTCGTTCCGCTTTCATCCTATGGAGTTCCATAGGATGTAATAAAGACCACAACTTCCATGATTCCATCAGTCTCAGAGTCATCAAACTAATGCTTTGTTTGTCTTGAATATATTCCCTCTAGTGGCGAAAATGACTGTGCCTTTAGGCAAATAGTCTACTAACACTCTAATGATAATTATTGGTATGTACTTGTAATGTAACTAGTCAACAATATGTATAAAAGGGACCATCACTATTTTTAAATTTACTTTTATATTCCAGCAAATTAACAAATGAACAATAATAACGAAGTGTGGTAAAAAAAAAACTGAGTTACATTTGAACTCTGTGTATATTGTGTATTTGTGTATTGCTTTACATCTTGTGTGTTTTAAGCAATGTGTAATCGTTTGTACCTGCACAGGCGCATAACGCGATCTGTGCTGGACTTTAGAGCAGCTTTTAATTGGTCAATGGCGCGGGTTATTTCAGTTCTTCAAATTAGCAACGCGCCAACAATGCACCTAAACACACCTCCTTTATAAACCGGCACACCCATGAGTCCACAAAGTGGCACAAATGGATTTGCTATTTAAACAACAATGTGCAAAACGTGAAAATTAGGGTTGCGCTGGTCAGAAAATCAAATTTTACACATCTTGCACCTTATTGCAGTGCAATGGTAGGGAGTATGATAGGACCCTCTATTTTAGGTTTGCAGTGTAGCCCTAAAGCACTCAATAATAATTAATAATTCACTATTATGTTGAATCTTAGCATCATAATTGAATTTACTGAGTTTTTATAAATTTTAATAATATACAATTTTGTATGAGCACTTATTCTTTTATTTTTGATATATAGACTATGTTGTTTCATATTTTTAGAAATGAATCTTCTACACTGAGTGACGATGATGATTGTTTTTAATTATATTTTGACAAACATCAACACTGTTTGGATATAACTTGCTTTTAATTGATATAAAGTACATTTAGTTAATATGAGTTGATGCACAGACCAGTTGTTTTGTTTTTGTATTTTTAGTTTAATAATTATCCTAACAGTGGTACTTTACTGCTCACTATTTAATCATCCACTTTATAGTGTCGTTTTTAAAACATTTTATTTAAGTTAATCAAACAGTAGCTAATTATTAATTAAATAACTGAAAGGTGCTGTATGTAAGTTTTAACTCTTCTAAAGCATAAATATACCATAATATGTTTGCAGATATTTAAGAAACATGCTAAGTGAACATTGTTTATCTGAAAAACAATGCTAAAGTCAGATATTCTGTTTCGAAAATGTGCTTTCCGTGCCGGAACATCTGTCGTTGTTTTGGTTATTTAACCCACCTAATGCCAGTTTAGCCAATTATATTTTACCAATTATATTTCAGTGTGATTCATTCAGTCATGATGACTCTCAGAGTATGTGTCTGTGACCGAAAATGTGACCTCAGGTGGGCAATAGCAGCCTTTAAAATGAGTCACAGATTCAGAGTTCCACATGAGGTGGTTATTAATTAGCAAATAATATAAATATTCTGAATGTTAACATTAGGTGAGCAGGCTACATTGTAACACTACGTCCTAATAACATGCTACGTGACGAGATTTGCAGTGATAAGCAATTTGGCTGTTTGCACCAGACGAAACATGACAGAAATTTAAATACAGCCATTCAGAAGCACAGAATAGTGCACTCACTGCACTCCAGCGAAATGGTAAGGTTAATAATCGAATTAATACATATTAAACCTCTTTAACATTATTAAACGTAGATGCTGAATCACTGATATGTTATGATATGATAAATATAAAATGATTTTATATTTTATAATAAATTTTTTTTAAGATCTGAGGTGAACTATCTGCTGCTGCTTTCAGTAGTATGGCAATAAATGTCATGTAAAATGGCATTCAAACTCACATTACTAACACTGAATAAAGCACATGAAGTGTACCTGAGGTGATCATTGTCAGTTTTCTGCTGTTCAGCTGCAAGAAATAGAAGCTGTTTATAATATATCAATTTCAGATGTTGGTTAGGATAAAACTCCTTTTACTATGAAAAATATTCCTTCTATCACGTGCCATTGCTTTTGTTTAGAAATCAACGTAAATCAGCCTTTCTTGGTGTCGTCAATCTGGCAACTTGCTCTTGCATGTGTTTTAAACAGATTTTTTTAACCAGGGGTGCAATACCTAGTTCAACCACTGGATGTCAAACTTACATACTGCACCTTTAAACATAAAGTCAAAATTATTCTATATGTTATTGAGTCGGCTTTTCTCAGACTGAATGAAAATACTGACCCATGAGGAGAAAATGCTTAAAATAAAACACTGCAATTTAAATCAATTTTAATTCAAACGTCTGTAATTTAAGTATAATTATTCTATGTACAACATAATGTGTTCAGCAATGTTCATTTAGTAAACAACAGTGTTTTCATCAGTGTAGTGATTTCAAGATATGCTGAACCGCTTCCAGTTGTTCTCCAAGACTCTTATCATGAAGATAACGGTAGCCTTGACCCTCCACATTATTCTGGATTAAAAATTACTTAGAAGCATAATTAAACAACACTTTATCTATTTATTACGTTTGTTTTTTTACATTTTTTTTTTAATGGAGTGAAACGTTTTGATATACTGTACATGTACATATACAGATATATGTGAATGAATTGTCTATAGAAAGGTTGCATGCTCTTTATATTACTTAATGACAAAATATTGTTAACAATGGTCCAGTTAGTCAAACGTTTGTAAGATGTAACTGCACTGTTTCATACACAACAAATAGAAAATGCATTTTGGATACTGTGTATACCTTATAAAGACTGCTAATGTACTTTTGTTGAATTTTGCCAGTTGTACTTATGTTAAAAATATACAAATATATTATGCAGCACACTGTTCTGTGATACATTTTTGTAAGAGAATTTTACAGTTTTTATATATTAAATATTATACTGTATATATATATATATATATATATATATATATATACATACACATACATACAGCAGTTCTGTCTGGTTCTCAATTCTGATTGGCTGATAACAGTGTGATATTCTGCAATGTCAGAACTCGTACAGCCTCTTCACCCTTGTGTATTACTGCCCACATAGAGTGACAGCAGATCAACTCCCTACAGTTTGACAAATATTGCAGCTGTTGGACAACATAATGTACTTTTGAGGCTTTTTTAGGCCGTACTCACACTATATACAGTTGCCTTGAACTGGGCCAAAGAACGCTTGTCCACCCCCCGTCCTATCCTGTCTCCCCGGACGGCCTGCACTCACATTACATTCGGGCCTGGGCATGCTTACATCATCGATGATGCGCTCTTCAGTAAGCGCTCTCGCTCAGCACAGTGGAGATTTCTTTAGTTATATCGTTTAAGTCGGTTGATATGCGGAGACATGCAGTTTAAATTTCACCAAACAGATCAGCCACTTTTGACGCTCATAAACAATCGTAAAGTTTATGTGCTGCAGGAATTAGGAAGTTTGCTGAAGGCGCAGCTGGCGTGCAGTGAGGGGTTTGTGTCTTTAATAATCTACGACAGTTTGCGTTCATTGAACAGTGCAAATGATTAAATAATCCATATTCAACAGTCCTTTAAAAGTCACGTCTCGCTTTCAGTTTCGGGCTTAGGCATGCACTTACACTGTAAGCATATCACGCCTGAGCCCAAGTGAACCGCACTTAGGCCCACCTCTTCCAACCGGGCCAGGGCCGCCCAAGTGAATCGTGCCTGAGCCCGATTCATAGCACTCACACTTCTCAAACGATCCGAGAAACGGGCCTGGGCACGGTTCGGATAGCATAGTGTGAGTACGCCCTTAGTCGAGAATAGTTGTTTAGATTGCAACTATGATGGTGACAGAGACAGCATAATAAGCCGTTAGAGGAGGAAAAATCCAGCCTAATTTTAAACTATAGCTGATCAAATCATTATAAAACTGGTAAGTGACTTTGTAAGTTGATCTCTCTCTTTTGTATGCTGCAGTGCTGTATTTTTACACCCTAGTAATTGTAGTGTGTTGAGAGTGAGATTAGGAATGTATGTATTTTGTGTTGGCCACTCTTTGTATAACCCAGAATTACTTTTTGGTTGGCCATCTGTTTGTTTCTAACGAGTCTCCTGCTTTCATTACTGCAGACTAGTTCAGTAAAAAAAAAAAAAAAAAAATGCCTGCATGTGCTTAGCGTTTTTCCTTATCGCAAATCTGGTAGTGTTTGCCTTGCATTAGCTTTTTTTAGCATTAGCTGTTTTGTCATCACTTTAGACATTACGCTAGAGAATCATTCAAATGGCTCTAAAGTGACGTTGGTTAATTAGTAATGGTAGCAGATGTGAATGAATGGCGGAAGAAAGTACTTCTTCATACAAAGGGATTTTTGAGACTCTCCATGTTTGATTTTCTTTTTTATACACACGATTATGCCGCCGAACTGTTGTATTAATACAATATCACACATGTAGTAGTG
>CAIGQZ010032741.1:8323862-8346566 GCA_903798205.1 Danio tinwini | reverse complement strand
TATATATATATATATATATATATATATATATATATATACAGGGCTTGACATTATCTTTTTTGATCACCAGCCAGTGTGGCTAGTAGTTTTCCAACATTACTAGCCACTCGCCATTTTCACTAGCCACAATTTTGTTATTGGGAAAATATATTAAATTTGACTTTGACATGCAAAAATTACATGATTTAGATTTTGTGGAATGTCCACATTCATTTTACTTTTTGTGTATGTATTGTATGAGCTTGCTCAGTGAGCATGAGCACATGGGTCATGGTTTCATAATATTGTATTACAATTAGTTTTCATTTCACATGACATTTCAGGGCTCAAAGGATTTACCAAATTTATCTCTAACCACACTAAAAATAAATAAATAATTATTTCTTAGCCACAAAATTTAAATAATGTGTCAAAACAAGCAAAATATGGCTGTATACTATACATTTTATTTAACAAAACATGTCTTAAAAAACAGTCAACACCAGTTAACTACATATAAATGGGAAGTTAATATCCTATATCCTGTTTAAATAATGGTTAAAGTGAAACCAACCGGTGCTGCTTACAAAAAGACCAATCTAGAGCTCTTGAAAGCAGCAGGGCTGTGGGTGCATGAACAACTTTTTGTCTAGTCTATTTCAAAGAGAACTGATTACACCAGTTGCGTATCCAGGCACGGTTGTTTCAAGCAAGGAAACGGGAGCGCGCACGTGTTTTAAACAATCGCGAGCATCACATCAACTGTTGGCGCGAGTGATCATCCTCTCATTCGGTAATCAACCGGCTTTGTTTTGCCCGCACAAACACAATTATATTTGTCAGTCATGCTGCTTCTCGATTCTAAGATCGCATTTGCACGAATATTGGGCCATACTTATTGTCGAACCCTGCTTTTCAGAAAACTACAATTTAAAAATGATTTCCAACCAGCCAAAGTGGCTAGTAAAGGTGTCTGTCTAACCCACCAAAGCTGAAATCTATTCGTATTTGGCGGGTTGGCGGGCGTTAATGTAAAGCCCTGTATATATATATGTATTTTAAAGATAGGATATCTTTAAAAGCCATGCTTCTAATATCTAAAATATTGTGGTCTTCTGAGTTACAGAAGGCTATAGCATCTTTTTATTTTATTTATTTTATTTTTTTGCATCAGATATAGTCTGATGTAAGCCATATTATTCATTGCTCCATATTATTACTGTCGTTTTCATGAAAGGGGTAAAGTAAACATTCCTAAAAAGTTTACTTTCTAACTGGATCAGTTAGACTTCTAAAGCTGTAAAGCATAACTGAGTGTGTTTACTTGACACACATACTCCGCAATGATGGATATTTTGATAACTGCTTGTATAGGCTATTTGATTTGTTTGCAGACTGTCTCGGTTATATTGTGTGATGGAAGGATTGTGAGGGCGCACACTGGTTTCTGAGTCCAGCTGTAACCACCGCGCAGCTGAGACTGCACTTCGGCTGCTAGTCCCAATATTCTAGAGTGTTTAATACAGCCCCAGTAATCAAATATTACCTATTAAGAGAATATTAAAACCTTCAACTCCGCCTCTGTAAAGTGCGTTAGTCTTTTTTTCTCACCGTGACTTTGTATGGTGACTCGTGAATTCGGCTATCTACTGAAAATGCCTTCAGGTAGGCGTGCAATTACCCGCGGTTATCTTCAGGAGGTTGATTTAACTAACTCTTATCAGCTGTTTTGGAACCGACATACGCTAAGCAGGTTTTAGGTTAATCAACCGAGAGTTCAGGGTTTAGCAGATGATAAGTTGACCCAGCATTCTGGAATACCCCCCAATTCTTCACTGGCCAAACGTTTTGGACAGAGCTGCAGTCTGAATGATGGAGGTTTGGGAACGATGAGCATCTGTTGTGAAGAAGGTTCAGGTCAAGTAGTTCAAAATAGCCAATGGGATCAATGTGGAGACTCAATGGTCCCTGGGGTCTTTGAAGGAATCAGTCTTGTGTTCTCAACTTATCAATGACCATGACAGCCATTGCCTTAGAATAAGGGTCAGATCTATGATTATGTGACTCTCGGGATGAGCAGAAACATTCATTCATTCATTTTCTTTTCAGCTTAGTCCCTTTATTAATCCGGGGTTGCCACAGTGGATTGATCCGCCAACTTATCCAGCATACGGTTTATGCAGCGGATGCTCTTCCAGCTGCAACCCATCTCTGGGAAACATCCACACACACTCATTCACACTCATACACTACGGACAATTTAGCAAACCCAATTACCTGTACCGCATATCTTTGGACTGTGGGGGAAACCGGAGCACCCGGAGGAAACCCATGCAAATGCGGGGAGAACATGCAAACTCCACATTGAAACGCCAGCTGACCCAGCTGAAACTCGAACCAGCGACCTTCTTGCTGTAAGGCGAAAGCACTACCTACTGTGTCACCGCGTTGCCATGAGGAGAAACAGACAGAATAAAATGAGCATTGATCAGGGTTGGGTATATTTGATCAGGTAGCTTTATATTTTACAATTATTATAGATGTTTTAAGGCTGTAAAACCCCTCACTACACACATTATACTCTTTTCTCAGACAGGCATTAACATTTTCACACTTTTCTCTTGTTTAAACACTCTCAAAGTTCAAACCTTGGTAGAAAAATAAGTCCAGTATTATAGAATGAAGCCAAAGATCAAAACCATTTGATCCTCATTTATTTATTTCACAATAGTACCCTGCAGCCGTGTAACTTCTACTTTCCTTTAGCATGTCCAGAATTTCAAGTTTTAGTGCAATGGTTAGCATCTTCCTCTGCCTTTTGGGTGCTACCGCGGGTGCCTTTGACGGTGCAGAACATTTTGTCGACATTGTGGGGAGAAAACTTGCAGACATAAAGTACAGCACTTCAGTGACACGCTGTTTGCAGTCGAAGATTTATGTAAATTTGACAAGCTGAGCACATTCTGTACTCCACAGGAGACACGGCATGGAGGAGTTGATTGATCAAGATGCAGAACACAATGATTAGAGTCAAAGCAAAACTCCCCAAGGCCATAGTTGCCTATCCCTGATCTCTAGTCTTTTTGATAATTCATTTTCACTGGTTAGGGGTTAGAGCCAAATGGAAAAACTACAAGATACAGAAGAAAGTAAAATATGAGAGAAAATATCTGGATGAGTGTCAAGTAGGTCCATTTACATACCAGCATAAACCAATCATCTGTGTTTATGTGCGAAATCACACTTTGTTAAACTCTATCAGAACATGTGGTTTTGAAACATTTTGACATAACATCATGTGACAACTTTTTCAATTGTGAAGCTCATGTGACTTTGAAATTCAGTAAAATGAAAAGACCTTTCTGAACATACTAGAAGAACTGATCAGATTGTTGAACTGATAGATAATTGTAACATTCATGTAAGCACTGAGTATTTGCGATCAGGGCCAGATTAAAATAAGGGCTAGGTAGGAAGAAGGGGGCCCTTTATTGGCTAAAGAATAAATTTGTGCTATGACGTGGGAGATGCCTCTTTGCGTTATGCTTTCTCTCGTCGATAATGTGAAGTATTCCTTTCGGTTCGCTACTGTTCAAAAAACAGTGACGCCTGTGCTAAACTGGGGCTCGGAGTGGCTGTAGCCCAATCAGAATATTGAATAGCTCTGTTTTAGTCACCCATAGGGGTGATCAGATGTCTCAATTTTTCCAAGACAGTCCCTTATTTCAGCATTACCGGCAGAATCTTCCAGTCAAAGGTAGGCTATACCAAGCTCGCTGTAGAACAAAAAATACAATTCAAACAGTCTTCATCATTGATTAACTTGTACATGCAGTAACATAAGCTGGGATAGGCGGAATCATGCTGAAAAACGATGCGCGCCCGCACAAACACAATATAACCGAGACAGTGCGCAAACAAATCAAATAGCCTGCACAAGCAGTTATCACAATGTCTATCGCTGCGGAGTATGTGTGTCAAGTAAATACACTCGGTTAGGCTTTACAGTGTAGAGAGCAATGTTTACTTTGCCCCTTTTATGAAAAACGACAGAAATAATATGAAGCAATGAAATATTGGCGCTGGCTTTCATCAGACAATATATCTAACAAAATAAATATAATAAAATAAAACAAAATAAAATAAGGATGCTAGCCTTCTGTGACTCAAAAAACCACAATATTTTAGATATTAGAAGCATGGCTTTTAAAGATATCCCATCATTATTTATGGTCAGCTAAAGTTCTAAAGAAACATCTTAAAGTTAAAACCCTATTTAAATTATTTATTATAAAGCATTAACTTAGGAGGTATTGCAAATGGTTTTTGTTTTGCTGATTTTTGCAGATTGGTTGAACTTTAAAGTTCATATTATGCCATTACTTATTTTTGTATTGCCTACTTGCAGGCCTGTTATAATAAAATAGAAAAAACGTATATAACAATCAAATATAAATCAAATGGTGGAAAATTAGATAATAATATTAATTAGTAAATTATTAATAATACTAATAACAATAATAATAATAATAAGTTAAACAACAATAACTATATATATATATATATAATTTTATTTTATTTATTTATTTATTTATTTTTTGTGAGGTAAAAAAATAAAAGGGGGCCCTTGGTTTTGCTATAGCCCCAGGGCCCAATGTGTCCTTAATCCGGCCCTGTTTGCAATACTAAATTATTGTACTATAAAGATGACAGGATTTGACTTGTGTGTTGTACCATGTGAATAAAGGCTGTTTCTCAATACCAAGTACACAAAGTTCGGACTTGCGTCCGTGGAAGTTCAGATTTACCAAGTTCAGACTTGGAAGAACGAACTACAGAGGACGCGAGGACACAAGTCGGGTACTTCTTCAAAAGGAACATCAGTGTACTTTACAACGTCACTTACCTCACCATGAATTCATTGGTTTCACTGTACATTAACAATAAAATGATTTAATTATATAAAGCATGGCCTTATAATTAATATTATTTTGATATTATAAATCTATATGTTTGATTTAATAAACTACAATGGACATTAAACAAGTATAAAGTACAAGACGTAAACAATAAGAAATAAAGATAACATTAAGCAATTTTGTAAAACAAAGACAAAACATCCTAGAACATAGTAACATAATTAAAGACAATTATAAAACGTAACAAAATAACACTGACCAAATAATACACCTGAGAACAAATAATAGATTAAAAAGACCAAAAACTGTCCGTTAAATATGCACAAGATGTTTTAAACATCATTTTTTAACTACAATGGACAGATGCAATCCAGCGGTACATGCGAGATGCACTGGCCGATTAAAGCTGCTCTTGGCAGGGGAGGTGATGACGAAGCTCCCGCTCCCGCTCCCGCTCCCGCTCCCGCTGAGTCCACATAAGTTGAAGCAAATCGCAGAAGACGCGCTATCTTTGTGAATAAACTTCCGATTCGAGTTTAAAACAACTATATTCTCACCTGAAAAACTCTTAAAACTTTATTTTTGTAACACAACAGAGGGGTATTTTTAAAACCGTGCGGGTTTTCTCCTCCGCCATTAGCTTTCACTGTTTGAGCCGCACTGCATTGTGGGATACCTGTGCTTTGGAAGTTTGCACAAGTCACCTCTCGATGCATCCTTGAGAAAAAGGGCGGAGCAAGTACACATCCGGGAATTTTATCTGTACTTGGCAAGATGTGAACTTTGAATTGGAACAGTACTTTGGCGACGATTGATGACATTTCACAAGGACACAAGAACGCAAGTACAGACAAGCTTCACCGGGTGGATGAAAGTGTTGTTTTTTTAAAATGTTGTCGTTACTCAATGTGTGTCTCTAGACATTTATTTCCTACACATAGGAACAGGACGTACATGCTCGGCTGTACCTGTTGTACCTTTTAGTTTGTTTAAGAGTTACATTTTATCACTCCAGTATAACTGTGGCTTTATGTCTCAAATTTTTACAATTCTTTTCACATAAGTATGGCGTTATGTCTCACAGTGACATTTTTGTTTCTTTTAAACTTAGTTCTCACAAATGTATTGTTATGATTTTTTTTTCCTTTAAAATGAGTCCATATTACTAAAATGTGTTAAAGTGTATACAGATTATGTTCAAATTATATATGTATATATATACACTCACCTGCCACTTTATTAGGTACACCTGTCCAACTACTGGTTAACACAAATTCCTAATCAGCCAATCACATGGCAGCAACTCAATGCATTTAGGCATGTAGACATGGTCAAGACGATCTGCTGCAGTTCAAACCGAGCATCAGAATGGGGAAGAAAGGGGATTTAAGTGACTTTGAACGTGGTATGGTTGTTGGTGCCAGACGGGCTGGTAGTATTTCAGAAACTGTTGATCTACTGGGATTTTCACGCACAACCATCTCTAAAAAAAAATCTTCCCATTTATAAAGCACTTTTCTCAACATTCAAAGCACCTTACACATTTTTGGGGGGAATCTGGGATGACGCGATGGCAGCCATATTGTGCCAGATCAGCTGATTGGTAGAGAGGAGACAGAGTGATGAAGCTAATTATGATATGGGGATGGTTAGGATGCCACGATTGACAGAGGCTAATGGGCAAATTTGGCCAGGAATATCGGGGTTAAACCCCCACTCTTTTTTGAAGGACATCATGGGATTTTTAACGATCACAGAGAGTTTGGACCGCGGTTTAACTTCTCATCCGAAAGACGGCACTCACTGAGGAGTTTAGTGTCTCCTTCACTATACTGGGGCACCCACACTGACTGCAGGTTGAGCACCCCCTGCTGGCCTCACTAACACCCCTTCCGGCAGCAATCTAGCTTTCCCATGTGGTCTTCCATTTAGGTACTGACCAGGCAACAGCCCTGCTTAGCTTCAGTGGGCGACCATGTGAGAGTTGCAGAGAGCTAGCTGCAGACAAGGGTTTAGAGAGAATAGTCTGAAAAAAAAATATCCAGTGAGCGGCAGTTCTATGGGTGCAAATGCCTTGTTGCTGCCAGAGGTCAGAGGAGAATGGACAGACAGGTTCCAGCTCATAAAAAGGCAACAGTAACTCAAATAAGCACTCGTTACAACCGAGGTCTGCAGAAGAGCATCTCTGAACACACAACACGTCCAACCTTGAGGTAGATGGGCTACAGCAGCAGAAGACCACACCGGGTGCCACTCCTGTCAGCTAAGAACAGGAAACTGAGGCTACAATTGGCACAGGCTCACCAAAATTGGACAATAGAAGATTGGAGAAACGTTGCCTGGTCTGATGAGTCTCGATTTCTGCTGCCACATTCGGATGGTGGGGTCAGAATTTGACATCAACACCATGAAAGCATGGATCCATCCTGCTCTGTATCAATGGTTTGGGCTGCTGGTGGTGGTGTAATGGTGTGGGGGATATTGTCTTGGCACGCTTTAGGCCTATTATTACCAATCTCAATCCAATAGAACACCTTTAGGATGTGGTGGAAAGGGAGATTCACATCATGGATGTGCAGCCGAAAAATCTGCAGCAACTGCGTGATACTATCATGTCAGTATAGACCAAAATCTAAATATAGCAATAACATCAAATCAATTAGAAAGAAAGGAAAGAAAGGAGAATAAAAAAAACAATAGAACAATTTAGGTTTTAGCTGCTTTCTTATTATTAGACATTAAAATTGTATTTAAGTACAGTTCCAATTCTTGTTTAAAAACATAATATGGAGTATACATTTAGTATGTTTACATTTATGTATATGCAGCTTTCCAGCAAATAACATGAGGTTTATACAGACACAAGGAATTTGTTTCCTCTTTAGCATAAATCCCCCAAAACTAGTCTATAACTGTAAGTGAAATCACCACAAATCTTTTGGACGGTTAAAGCATACACACCAAACCAAAAAACATTTAGCAAACGGGCATTCCCAAAATAAGTGAACAACAGATTCAAAAGAAGCCTCACAGAAAGAGCATTAGATGTCAATGTCACTTCTGAGCCTCCTAACTAGTCTGTTCACTTGGCGGCCAAATTTGCAACACGTCAAAATGTACTAGTAACAAAAAAATAAGATAATAATAATCTGGACGAGTGGAGTGTCGAAATGGTTTAGGTTTCCTAGAATTCTATTATGATTAAAGCCAAATAGCATAATGGCATAATCAAAGTCATTCCGTGCTTGGGCGTGAAAGCACAGTTTGTATGCAATTGACCATATCCATGGAATGTTTTTTAAGCCAGCCAAACCAAACCTCAGACGAAACGTTGGTGTCACTATGTTCAGCTTTATGAGTTTCCTTAAACAGCATTGATTGTGTAATTTTTGTTTAACATAATAAGTTATAAAGACCTACGGTAGGTATTCTGTAAGGAGTTAACGATGCAGAAACAGATAAATGAGTCGAGGTCACAATTCCATATGAGTACCTTTGATTACAATACTTAAAGTCCAAAAAAATCACAAAAGTCGCCACATATTCTACCAAGATTTTGGATCTGCTTTGTTTATAGTTAGATTATCAATTGACGCACATGTTATAATTGGATGAGGAAAACAACGACCCACTCAACATCCAGCTTAACTCCAGAACAAATGGTTACCTGTAACACAGAAGCAGGTGGATAGACAGACTTTGTTTCCAGACAGAACTAGATTCTTTCTGAAATCCATTAAAAATCCACAGATCAGTGATAAAATGATGGTAGCGGACTTTTAATTTTACTACACAACTATTGTATGACTCTTGAAACTGTACATGTTGAACAATGCATTAATCACGCATAAGCATGGAATTATGGATTGGAATGTTTGACATGTGTGGGATGAATGAATGTTGAAAACCTTTTGCCTTCTTTCATTTTTAGGGACCGAGCACCGGAACAGTGCGTAGGCCCTATTGGAATTGCTCCATTTTTTATTAGGGACCGAGCATCGGAACGGTGCGTAGGCCCTATTGGAATTGCTCCATTTATTAGGGACCGAGCACCATAATGGGCGTAGGCCCTATTGGAATTGCTCCGTTTATTCTTCTACTTATTCTTCTTCTTCTTCCACGGAATGAATCGCATTTTTGAGGGGTTAAACATGCCCGAAAACTCACGAAACTTTGCACACGTCCCATAAGTGGTGAAAATGTACGTTTATTATAGGTTTCGAAAGTGGGCGTGGCAAAATGACTTGACAGCGTCACCTATGCACTTGTGACGGACTAGCCACCGAGCTACGAATCACGCACACGCACAAAAATTGGCACACACCTCAAACATGACAAACCCTACAAAAAAGTCTCTTGGAGCGAAATCTCAAACCCAACAGGAAGTCGGATTTTTTTAATTGCTGTAGCGAAAAAGTGGCGTTTTTGCCATTTCCAGGCGTTGTAATTTAACGAACTGAAGTCGGATATTTTTTACTTCCTGCGCCGAAAAAATTGGCGTTTTTGCCATTTCCAAGCATTGTATTTTAACAAACTCCTCCTAGGGATTTTATCCAATCAACACCAAAATTGGGTTTTGTCATCTAAAGGCCTTAGCAATGTAAAATTGCGAAGATCTTGAGTTTTCGTCAATGGGCGTGTCTGTCCTCAAAACTTGACGATTCGCCACGAAACAGGAAGTTGTTATAACTCAGGCATGCATTCTCCAATCTGCCTCAAAACTCACACATTTGATAACAGTCCTGCCCTGAACATGTTTACATGCCAATATCCAGTTACAGTTATAGCGCCACCTGCTGGCAACAGGAAATGACATGTTTTACAGTGTAACAAACTCCTCCAACAAATTTTAGTGTATCAACAGCAAATTTGGGTGGTGTTATCTGAAAGCTCTAGCGATGATATATTTTGAAGATCTAGAGTTTTTACTAAAGGGCGTGTCCGTGGCGGACTGACAAACATCAATGCTTCACCATGGAACAGGAAGTACTTATAACTCAATCACACAATGTCCGATCTGCCTGAAACTTCACATGGTTGATAAAAGTCCTCTCCTGAAGACATCTACAAGCCAATATTCAGTTACAGTTATAGTGCCACCTGCTGGCAACAGGAAATCACTTATAACTCAGCCAAAGAATGTGCAATCTGCCTGAAAATTCACGTTCGACGAGATTGCTCTCCTGAAGACATCTACATACCAATATTGAGTCACAGTCATAGCGCCACCTGCTTACAGAAGGTAGTTTTGCTTATAACTGAGGCAAACAATGTCTGATCTGCCTGAAACTTCACATGGTTGATAAAGGTCCTCTCCTGAAGACATCTACATCCCAATATTGAGTCACAGTCATAGCGCCACCTGCTGACAGAAGGTAGTTTGGCTTATAACTCAGCCAAACAATGTCTGATCTGCCTGAAAATTCACAGGTTAGATAACATTTCTCTCCTGAAGACATCTACATCCCAATATTGAGTCACAGTCATAGCGCCACCTGCTGACAGAAGGAAGTTTGGCATAAATCTGTGATTTTCTCGCGTTTTCTATATTTATCATCTTAAGTTATTATTGTTCGCTGTTCTCTTTCATCCTGATAGAGAACCCGGGGGCGAGGTCCCTTTCATCGCTGCTTGTTTTTTACTATTATTCTAATCTAGGGGTCCCCAAACCTGGTCCTGGAGGGTGAGTGTCCTGCATAGTTTATCTCCAGCTCAAGTTTCTAGCATACCTAGAAAGAGCTTGATAAGTTTAGATAAAATCTAAAAATCTACATTATATATCTATAATCTATAATTATAAATCTAAATCTACATTATATATTATTTTACTTAAATTAATTCAGATGTTACCAGAACAACATTTGCCAACATTTCAGTTAAGGAGGTTAAATCTATTAACAATATTGTATTTCCCTTTATAATACATTGTAGGATCTCATAAATAACTAATTGCAGTTGTACAGTAGTACAATAATGTGCTGTAATTATATTCCTTGGAGGTCATGTCATGTGACAGCATTGTAGCACTTTTTTTTTTGCATAGTGTCCTCTGCCTTACCCACTATTCTTAAAAATGTAGTAGCCAGTGTATTCTGGACAATAAGTACTAAGCAGGTATGCCATTTTAAACACAGCCAATGCAACTTAGAATTACTGGAAGAGGAGGGGCATAAACAGCTAATAAAAAGAGTGGTGAAAGACAGATTAGAAAGAGAAGTGAAAGACTGAGCAGAAAGGAGACATATGCATGTCAGAAGACGAACATGGACAGCCTTGTACAAATTTTGCTTGCTCTATTACTGTCTGTCATAGGTGCTCTTTACCTTCTGGGGGCTTTTCGCCGCAGACGGACTGGAGAACCTCCACTGGAAAAGGGTCTTATTCCCTGGCTCGGTTGTGTGCTGGAATTCAGGAAGGATACAGTCAAATTCCTTCAGAGAATGAAAGCAAAACATGGAGATATTTTTACAGTGCAGCTCGGAGGCTTTTACTTTACCTTTATCACAGATCCTCAGTCTTTCGGCGCGGTGGTCAAAGAATCAAAAGCAAAGCTGGACTTCACAAAGTTTTCAGACCAATTGGTGGAAAGAGTATTTGGCTATCATCCCATGGAAAATGAACACAAATTTCTGCAAACAGCAAGCACTAAACATCTGATGGGAGACGGTCTGGTGGTCATGACTCAAGCCATGATGTACAACCTTCAGAATCTGATGCTCCACAGCATTGGGTCTGGGAATGGCAAAGTCTGGCAAGATTCTGGACTTTTTGCGTACAGCTACAACATCGTTTTTCGAGCAGGCTATCTGTCACTGTTTGGTAATGAGTCTCCCAAGGGCACAGGAAAAGAATCTTTAGAAAAAGCCAAAGAAATCGACTTGCAGCATTCAAATGATCTTTTCTGGGAATTCAGAAAATATGACCAGCTGTTTCCCAATCTGGCGTATGGAGTCTTGGGCCCCAGGGGGAAGAGGGAGGCAGAGCGTTTGAAAAGGCTCTTCTGGAACATGCTGTCTGTGCAGAAGATGAGAGCCAGAGACAACATAAGCGGCTGGGTTTCAGATCAGCAACAGGTGAGAGCTGAGCTCGACATGCAGGAGTTTATGCAGGACAGATTCATGTTTCTGCTTCTGTGGGCGTCACAAGGAAACACGGGTCCATCTGCGTTCTGGCTGCTCGTGTTTCTGATGAAGCACCCCGAGGCTATGAGCGCTGTTAAGAAGGAAGTTGACAAGATTCTCAAAGAAGCTGGGCAAGAGGTGAAACCAGGAGGCCCACTGATAGACCTGAGCAGGGATATGCTCCTCAAAACTCCCATCCTAGACAGTGCAGTGGAAGAGACCCTCCGTTTGACAGCCGTCCCTCTCCTTACCAGAGGTGTTGTGCAGGATATGACGATTAGCATGGCAAATGGACAAGAGTACAAGATCCGTGAGGGTGACAGAGTGTCGGTTTTCCCTTACTTAGTTCATATAGATCCGGAAGTTCACCCGGATCCTCTCACCTTCAAGTATGATCGATTTCTCAATGCAGATGGAAGCAGAAAGACTGATTTCTACATGGGTGGAAAAAAGCTCAAGTATTACACCATGCCTTGGGGAGCTGGAACTACAATGTGCCCGGGAAGATTCTTCGCCACAAATGAGCTGAAGCAGTTTGTCTTTCTCATGCTGTCCTACTTTGACTTTGAGCTGACAAATCCAAATGAAGAGATTCCAGATATTGAAACCAGACGATGGGGTTTTGGCTCCGTGCACCCAGATCGAGACATCCAGTTTAGATACAGACCTAGAGTTTAAAAACACTGTTTTTTTTCTTTTATGATCTCATACATTAAAACTTTGATAATACTTAAAATTCAACATTCTGCTGTTGGTGCTGGTTTTTAAAACTGACATGCTTTTGCATTTCCTGTCTATTTAAATAGTAAGATTGCTTGGGAATAGTTTGTTTCAATACTGTCTCCTAAACTACTGTGAATGTTTATGTGGTTGGTGGTGGTTTTGCCATATCTCATAGCCTGAATGTTCCAAGAGCTTTTATTTACTTATGCATGTATGCCATACAACATGCATAGCAACATTACAAAACAAATAGAATATATATATATACTGAATATTTGCAGACAATATATAAATAAATAAAGACTTTATGGTCTGTCTTTTTGTCTTTCTTTAGAGCCCATGTTTCTTTGATTTGGTAAATTACCTTCCCAACCGAATACTTCCCTGCTGAAAAATCCAGCTTAAACCAGCCTAAGCTGGTTGGCTGGTTTTAGCTGGTCGACCAGCTTAAACCAGCTTGACCAGACAAAATCTGTTATGTCCAGTTTAAACCAGGCTGGCCAAGCTGGTTTTAGCTGGTTTAAGCTGGTCATTTCCAGCCTGACCAGCTAAGACCAGGCTGGAAATGGCTGGAAACCAGCCTGGAAATGGCCAAAGCCCCTCTAAAACCAGGCTGGTCGACCAGCTAAAACCAGCCAACCATCTTAGGCTGGTTTAAGCTGGATTTTTCAGCTGGGTTATTAATAAAAGGATACAGTGAAGGAATATTTCTCTGTAATAAATTCAACAGTAAGCATGCACCCACTGAGCATATTTATTTATATATACAAAATTATATTTTGCATTGTGTTTGAAGACAAATATGTGTCCTGTGCCTTCAGTGTGTTAAAGGTAAAGAAACACCAAAGATGTTGTTACAGTAGGTGTATAATGTGTGTGCACCTGATTGGGTTAAATGCAGAGTCCAAATTCTGTGTTGATTACTATTGTGTATCACAACTGACCTTTCAATGTAAACTACTAGTATAAATTCAAATGAAATCATTAGATTACTATTACTATTTTATATTGTTACCAGTGGCGGCTGGTCAATAAAGGGTGCTGGGGCGCCGCCCTCTTTTGGTTAGACCCCTTTAATATGTTAATATTTATTATCGCAAATATTAAATAAATAAATTGATTTAATTATAACATTCTAACATTTATTGTAGTCATACTAACATTTATTGAAAAAAAAGGTATGAACTATATTTTTTCATATGTGTGCGGGACGCCGGACTAATGAGTGTCTATGTAGGTACACAAACTTTTGCAATGCACGTGATATGATGATAAGCTCTAATTGGCCGGTTTTAAACTGTCTTTGGCGTGCAGCGCTCTGCGTCCCGAACCCTCCCATTTTTGTTATTAGAACGAATCATATTTGTTTTTATATGATTGGCCTTATGTGATTGGATCATTCTCACTTAGACCGTTCACTCAGCAGCAGCTCGTCAGTTAACTGTGCCGACCTTTAATCATAGTGAAAGCAAGTGGAATTTCTCGAGATGAAGGAAAACTCTGTTATATCTTTGCAAAGATATCCGTCCATAAGGCGTTTGGATGAAGAAAAAAAAGAAACAAGGAGCTTGGACCAGATTGACCTTCCTTGCAAATTCACCAGCAGTGAAGTGATCGCGGGCGCGCGTACACTCGGGGCTTTTCCAGCACGTTATGACAAACATAGTTGGCTGGCAGGTTGTGATGCAAGTCATGCCTTTTACTGTTTTCCGTGTTTGCTGTTTCAAACAGCATGACACAAGAGAGGCTGAATGCATTGGCCATGCTGTTAATAGAGAAGAGACTGGTGACTGAGATGACTGACGTTAACCAAAAGGCCATTGAGAAATTTGCAAGCCAGAAAGAAAGGAGAGCAAAATTTATTTTTAAGTAGTGTTATTGCCAGTGATTAGGCAACATTTATGTGTGTGTGTGTGTGTGTGTGTGTGTGTGTGTGTGTGTGTGTGTACTGATTATCTTGATAACTTCATTACTGATAATAAACCCAAATTTAACAAAAATGAACTGATTTGTCAAGCATTTATTGTATGCTTTAGTCATATTTAAATTTTTTGATACATCACCTAAAAACGGCTTTTACACTCTTACTTTACCAACAGTTAGACCCCCCCCCACCCCACACTCACACATACACAAATTTTTTAACACCAGCCGCCACTGATTGTTACTCATTTAAAAATGGTCCAACATAGTGCCAAGTGGTATTCAAGTAGTACACTTAGGCCCAATCCCAATTCTCCCCCTTAGCCCCCCTGCTAAAAAACCAGCTTAAACCAGCCTAAGATGGTTGGCTGGTTTTAGCTGGTCGACCAGCCTGGTTTTAGAGGTGTTTTGGCCCTTTCCAGGCTGGTTTCCAACCATTTCCAGCCTGGTCTTAGCTGGTTAGGCTGGAAGATGACCAGGTAAAACCAGCTTGACCAGCCAAAACCACCTATGTCCAGCTTAAATCAGGCTGGTCAATCTGGTTTTAGCTGGTTTAAGCTGGTTACTTTCCAGCCTGACCAGCTAAGACAAGGATGGAAATGGTTGGAACCAGCCTGGAAATGGCCAAAACCCCTTTAAAACCAGGCTGGTCAACCAGCCAACCAGCTTAGGCTGGTTTAAGCTGTTTTTTTCAGCAGGGCCTTCCCCTTACCCCTACCCCTTGTTTTGCGCGTTCCTGTCAAGGGGTAGTGGTGTCCCAATTTTCTTTAGCTTGAAGGAGTATGGCTAAGGGGAAGGGGTATACAACACGACTGGAATAACTACAGCATTCACGATCGTCTGATTTCATATGAAGCAAGAGATTGCGATGACGCATGATGACGTGTGCAGGTGTTGAAGTGCTGTCCCAATTCTTAGGGGTAAATTTTGAAGCACTTCCCCTTAACCCTCGGTTGTAAGGGCCAAGGGGACGGGATAGGGGTACAAAAATAGAATTGGGATTGGGCCTTACAAATATACTACTAGTACATAGCTGTTAGTATTCTTACTACAAGAAGTATAAAAATAAAGCAACACCACTCATTAAATGCTTTACTCAGAAAGCAGCACTAGAATGACATTGAATGACATCAATGCTTTCAAAGTGCACTGCGAAGGGAGCGCAAATGTAAACATGAAGAAGCTAAAACTGAACTGTAAAAATACACTGAAAGCAAATTACACCTAAGAGATTCTTTTTTTAATCATTCCAAGTTTAAATGTTAGAATGTTTTAAATGAATAGGGCATAGGGGGGATAACTAGGAATAGAACACAGCCAGGAACTATGTTTCTAACTACAACTCCAGAGGTGTAGTTGCAAGTGCATAAGTTTGCGATGCAGTTTGCGAATGTTCGTTGGAACGACGGATTTTGGAAACGTCAAATCAATGAACTATGTTTGTAACGACGCAACTTGTGACCTTAGTTGGCTAACGATGGTTTTCAGAAATGCACCCCAGCTCAGTTTTTCCTTCATTGAAATTGAAAGAATTTGTCGACAGCCAGGTCTTAACCTCAATTAGACATCTCATAAAGGTGGTTGTGAATGATTATTTTTATCATCACAATTACTCTGGCACATGCTTTATGCAACGGATACATAAGTATTGACAAAAGTTTTTACAATTTCGTTAAAGAGAATTGTGCTCTTAGTGTAATGGGTGGGTGTGATTTTGCCACGTAGTTTCAAATCCCAAATTAACACTTACAGTATGTTGATCCTGGAACATAATTCCTGTTAAAAAATAATAGGTTCGCTTTAAGACAGAATACAAATCTCATGGCCTTTAAAGGGTTGAAGAATGTAAGCGAGAAGATGATGGCGTTGTGACTGAATCACGCCGGAAACACAATATAAGAAACACACAAACAGAAGCGAACAATGGATCTATTGGCTTGAAGCATTGCTCCTGAGTGTCACTGCCTGTACTTGGTGGTGAATGGCTTTGAGGGAAAATGATCCATTGTGCTTCTTTTCGTCCCACTGTGCTGATGAAGTCAAAGGCTGCTGGTAATTCAATCCCAATTCAATTCCTGCTCATTTCAGAAAGGATTGAGGAAATCTGCCAGCACAATGAAAAGGTAGGAGTGAGTGATCTGTGCTGTTTGTTTTAGTCAGTGTTTGAATTGTTTTATATGAATGTAAAATAAGAGCATTATTTTACATTTAGATACAAGAAAAAATATTTACAGTATGTTCAAATGACTTAAATTCGACTTAAACTCATTTTAAATGAGCAGAAACAACACAATTCGGGAGTTTTTCAGGACAACGTAATTGTTTTATGTGCAAACCACTTCAATTTGTAAAAAGTAATAAGGTAACTTAATTCCTTCAGGTTTCCCAGAGATGGGTTGCAGTTGGAAGGGCATCCACTGCGTAAAACATGTGCTGGATAAGTTGGTGGTTCATTCCGCTGTGGCGACCCCGGATTAATAAAGGGACTAAGCCGAAAAGAAAATGAATGAATGAATTCCTTCATGTTGTACCAACACAAATTGATTGTGTGAAACCAAACATTTTTTTGCAGTGTATTATTTATGCTTGTTTTACTGCCTTTAATTGTTTACTGTAAAAAAAAGACAAAAAGTCAAGACAAATGTTTTTATGATACTTTAACGTATTTTAATAGATTAATCGGGTGTCAACTACATTTTGTTGCATTATGCAAATAAGTAATAAGTAAAAGTTTAACTTACAGTTTTTCCCAATTGTTTACACACAATTACCTGTACTTCAGACACAATGACTACAACATGTAACTGATGCACCAACCCCCTGAACCAATTCTGCTAAACTACAAGCCCAATTCCTGCTTTACACTCAAACTGCAGGTTTAAAACACACTTTTTTCAAAACACGACACACAATTCTCTGCATTTGGCACAAATTTCATGCAGAAAATCTCGTTTTCACTAGGAACACACTGTCATTCACTATTGTAAAGTCAGTTACAAGTTGTCCTACCTTGCATACTAACTCATCACATAGGTAAACACCCGTCACACATAATTGCAATTTAGAAATCAGAGCTTATCTCATATTCTCCACGTCTCAATCCTATTGAGGATTTTTTTCTACCTATTATGTATTAAAATAAATAAAAGGGAACACTAAAAAAGTGTTTAAAATGACATTAGGACATCAAAATTAATAAGACTTGGCAAAAATTAAACAAAAAAAAAATGGTGCATTTGGGCAGTGGTTCCCAACCCGGGGGTCGCGAACCCCAGTAGGGGTCGCTAATGATTTTCAAGGTGTCGCCAAGAGCACTCGTGTTATTTTTTTCTTTCTTTTTTTTCTCCTTTTTTTTAAGGAAAAAAAATTAATGTCAAGAATGTTACAGCGTATCATGACAGTGGGAACGTAGATCAGAGCTTACATTAGCGAATTTAAAAAAAGATGCACCAAAGAGAAGATATGGCAAAGCGCCAGGGAGGAGATAAAAATGAATGTGCTAAAAAGAAAGCAAGAATTTTTATTTGGATAGTTATCTTGAATTTGGTTTCATTGAAGCAATGGACAAGGTGAGAATTGAGTGTGTCATCTGTGGTGACAGACTAGCGAATGAAAGCATGAAGCCCTGCAAACTAAGACATCAGAGCACCAGACACCCACAGACGCTTGGTAAACCCAGATAATTTTTCCTAAGTGTGCGTGCATGTATGCATGTTTCACCTTTTAATAATAAGTTAAACAGATACATTTGTACATGTTATTTGTACATGATGTTAAATGTGCTGCTGTTAAATTTGCAGCAGGTTTTGGGGGAAAAAAGTGCAAACTGTTGTTGAGAAAGTCAATAGTTTCGAGTTGTTGTTTTTGCATATATTAAACACAACATTAGCTCAATGTTATATGCTAGCTATGGTTTTTTGTGTATGTTTCTGTTCTGTGTGTGTGTGTTAAAAAAATGTCAGCGTTAAAATAGGGGTCTCCTGGAAAAAAGGTTGGGAACCACTGGATTAGGCCATACACAGTGAATTATATATATATAGTCATTCATTTTCCTATGGCTTAGTCCCTTTATTTATCAGGGGGCGCCACAGTGGAATGAAACGCCAACTTTTCCAGCATATGTTTTACACAGCAGATGCAACCCAGTACTGGGAAACACCCATACACACTCATTTTTGCACATACATACACTACGGACAATTTAGTTTATTCAGTTCACCTACAGCGCATGCGTTTGGACTGTGGGGGAAACAGGAGCACCCGGAGGAAACCCACACCAACACAGGGAGAACATGCAAACTCCACACAGAAATGGCCACTGACCCAGCCAGGACTTCTTGCTGTGAGGCGACAGTGCTAACCACTAAGCCACCGTGGCACACTTGAAATGTAAACTGTGTAAAAGAAAATGACCAAAATTCTCATTAACCAGCAGTTGAAGCATTTTATATTGTAATACTTCATACAAGTGTATATATTTTCTTTTGGTTATTAATCTGTATGAAAATGAAGACAAATATGAGGCCATCAACTGATGGCGGACTGAGAGGCCTTGTCTAAAAGCCACTGTTTATCTTACAGCCCTGCCATCTAGTGGTCTCAAATATGACTACAGTTACAACTTCTCATATTGACATTTGGTGAAATCCATATTTGGTAAAGCTTTCTAAAAACTGTTTGAATAATGTTTTTATAAAATTACCCTTTATGCATAATAATGCCTGCATAATTTCTCATAAACAACCTTCTATCATGTTCGGAATGCATTATAATGCAATAATAATCAATCCCTGCATAACTGTTTATTAAAGGGTAATATTCAAGATAAGAACAAATATAAGCAATATTCTACCGTGTGTGTGTTACTATATACAGTTGAAGTCAGAATTATTAGCCCCCCTGAATTATTAGCCCCCTGTTGATTTTTTGCCACATTTTCTGTTTAACAAAGAGAAGATTTGCTCAACACATTTCTAAACATAATAGTTTTAATTAATAACTCATCAACTGATTTATTTGATCTTTGCCATGATGACAGTAAATAATATTTTAGGTATTTTTCAAGACACTTCTATACAGCTTAAAGTGACATTTGAAGGCTTAACTAGGTTAATTAGGTTAACTAGGCAGGTTAGGGTAATTAGGCAAGTTATTGTATAATGATAGTTTGTTCTGTAGACTATGGAAAGAAAAAGAAGGGGCTAATAATACTGACCTTAACTTTTTTTTTTTACAAAAATTAAAAACTGCTTTTATTCTAGCCTAAATAAAACAAATAAGACTTTCTCCAGAAGAAAAAATATTATCGGACATACTGTGAAAATTTCCTCGCTCTGTTAAACATAATTTAGGAAATATTTAGAAAAAAATAAATTACAGGGGGGCTAATAATTCTGACTTCAACTGTGTATATATATATATATATATATATATATATATATATACTTTATAATACATCAATAATACCCTTATAAATGGATTTGTACCATTATTCTTATAGTTTATAATTATTTAAAATATTAGCAAAATTGCTGTTGTGCACTTCAACAGAATCAAGGAAATAACCAATGACTTACCACCTTTAACAATTACTATAGAAAGCAAAAGCCAGTTCTTAGCTGACAGGAGTGGCACCCGGTGTGATCTTCTGCTGCTGTAGCCCATCCGCTTCAAGGTTGGACGTGTTGTGCATTCAGAGATGCTCTTCTGCAGACCTCGGTTATAACGAGTGGTTATCTGAGTTACTGTTGCCTTTCTATAAGCTGGAACCAGTCTGGCCATTCTCCTCTGACCTCTGGCATCAACAAGGCATTTGCCCCCACAGAACTGCCGCTCACTGGATATTTTCTCTGATTCAGCTCATTCTCTGTAAACCCTAGAGATGGTTGTGCTTGAAAATCCCAGTAGATCTGCAGTTTCTGAAATACTCAGACCAGCCCGTCTGGCACCTACAACCATGCCACATTCAAAATCACTTAAATCCCCTTTCTTCCCCATTCTGATGCTCGCTTTGAACTGCAGCAGATCGTCTTGACCATGTCTACATGCCTAAAAGCATTGAGCTGCTGCCATGTGACTGGCTGATTAGAAATTTGCACTAACAAGCAGTTAGACAGGTGTACCTAATAAAGTGGCCGGGAAGTGTATGTTCACCCTGTGAGGGTGCTTTCAAATTTCAGCATCATACAGAAAAATAATTGATTTCTTGTAGCTTCAAGAAATGCACATGATCATTTGCTTACGCACCTTTAATATCAAATGTACCCCTTCCACATTTCTGGGTTTCTTAGTAGCGGAAGTCGTCATAGTTGGATAAACCATTGGGAGAGTACAACAAATATTTGTTTCTTTACAATCACATTTGCTGAAATAATAAAAGAAAAACTCCACGATGGTGTTATCAAGACTTACAGAAAACGAATTATCGCTTGTGCAAGGTGTTTGTAATGCAGTGTCTATAGGAGCGGGACAGTAATTTTGAGGTTATTCTGTCTTCAGGCAGCCGTTATGAGTCTCACGCTATTTTTTTTTCTTTTTTTTATTGATCAAAAGATGATATAATACATACATAAATACAAATAAATTTTCATACTTAAAAAAAAAAATCTAAATAATAGGCTTTAAGATGCTGATGACATGACGTTATACATGTCATAACAGTCTTGTGAAAAGGTACTGTGGGATCAGCACATGCCTGTCAATATGCTTCTCGGCATGGCATATGAGACACATCGCTGCATCAAAGTGTTGTGCTCTAATCTTCCGCTTACTCCATGACATGTGCTGAGTTTAATGGTGTTGGTCAGTGATGTGGATTACTCCTGTCAGAGCTGAAGCTGGGCAGGCCGGGGGTGTTCGCTGGCTCACTTCACCCACAACACTGCATCTCTGCTGGCCCTCTGAGGAGGAGACGCTGGCTGGGTCAACCCCGTGACCCCGTGAGTCCTCAGGCTTCGCCTCACCCCAACATAACATGGGGCGGTTTTGACAAGATCATGTGAAAGAGAAAGATCCTTAGGCTCGCTGAAGTTGAGTGTTAAAACAATTCCATATGATGAGTGCAGAGTCTGCGATTGTGCTGGCATGCAGTCAGCATTTGCATATACAGTACACAGCATTTTCAAGTTTGAGCAAAAAATTAATCAATAAGTAAAATTTTTGATCTGTAGTAAAGTCTGATAAACTTACAGGCTCATTATAATTATAATAATAGTTCCTTACATTTATGTAGTGCTTTACTGGACACTCAAAGTGCTTTACACATTGGGGGAATCTCCGCATCCACCACCAGTGTGCAGCTGGATGACCTGGACAATTTTAGCTTACCCAATTCACCTGTCCCGCATGTCTCACCCGGAGAAAGGCCACGCGAACACGGGGAGAACATGCAAACTCCACACAGAAATGCCAACTGACCCAGCCGAGGCTCGAACCAGCGACCTTCTTGCTCTGAGCCGATAGCACTATCTATCTACTGCACCACCGCGATTTTCAGATATATATATTTTTTATTAGAATATGCAAAACGGTACACAAATTGGGATCATACAAATACAAAGAAATTGAGAAAAAAAAATAAAACAACAAAAAAAACAACAACAATATAGTAAGGTAATGGCAGGTGCGTGTGTGCGTGTGTGTGTGCACGTGCGTGTGTGTGTGTAAAGGTAACATGGTGGACAAGTCAGGGTACATATATAAGGGTCAATAGCAACCAATAAATGAAGCAAGTGTCATCGATATAAATAAACAAATAGAAAGAGAATAGTCAGTGGTAAGGAGTGACAACAATGCTAGTAATGTATGATAGTAATAATGATAGAAAAAAAGAAAGGATCACTGAAAACAATAATAATAATAATAATAATAATAAATACTACTACTACAGAAAGTAACTAATATTACGACTAATACTGCAGCTGCTACTACAGCCACAACCACTACTACTACTACTAGGGTCTACTACTATTGATATTACTACAACATCTTCTACAACTGATACTATTACAACAACGTCTACTACTGATACTACTACAACA
>CAIGQZ010032741.1:8287677-8300808 GCA_903798205.1 Danio tinwini | reverse complement strand
CGCTTAACCCAGGTTTACTGGCAAATTAAAAGTCCTTTAGCATACTTTGGCATATACCCTATTCTGCTCACAGAGAGTGCGTTTATTTGATCAAAAATACTGTAAAAACAATTCATTTACAAATATATTACAATTTTGAATAACTGTTTTCTTATTCAATGTCATTTCAAATGTTCGTTCATTCATTTTCTTTCGGCTTATAGTGACTTTGGAGGTCGCCATGGTGGAACCACCAACTTATCCAGCATATGTTTTACACAGCGGATGCCAGCTGCAACCCAGTACTGGGAAACATACACTCATTCACATGTATACACGGCCAATTTAGTTTCAATTCACCTATAGCACATGTCTTTGGACTGGAGAAGAGCACACAGAGGAAACCCAGACCAACATGGGGAGAACATACAAACTCCACACAGAAATGGGAGTTTGTGAGGCACTATCACTGTAAGGTGACAATGCTAACCACTAAGCCACCGTGTCGCCCCATTTCAAATGTAATTTTCTGAATTTTCATCATAATTTCTTCAGTCCAGTGTCAAGTGATGCTTCAGAAGTCATTACAATATGACGATTTGCTTCCTTCATATAATAGCATAACTAACAGCTACATCATTTTTGGGATTTGTTTTTCCCAATTAAGATTCTTAGATAAAAGAAGAAAGTTCAAACAAATAGTTAGCATTTGTAATCTTGTTTACTTTATAATTACATTAAAATATTAGCTGACATTTTGATGAGCATGACGCTTTTAGCTACGTAAGCTAATATCCTGAAAGTGCATAGACTTAGTAGAATGACTTAAATGCGTATGAATGCTCACAAGTTGTCTGACAACACAAGGTATTCTGTTAGTGAGGCAGTTAATTAACCCTCATGGATATTTGTTATCTTATACTGAATTTCTTTAAAAATTTAATTACCAGTTAAACCAAGAGAATTCGCAATAGTTTTGGATGCAATTCCAAAGGGTGTGGTCTTGCTTTTAAAACACAGTATTTCAGAAGGGATCAGCATAGGTAATCCTTGTGAAAACATTTTCATTGAAAATACTGATGTGATAAGATTATAAAGAATGCTCTCCGTTCGTTGTCTCTACCTAAAGCAAGATATTTTTGGCTTTCATTATTTGATAACATTTCTTGGGTTAAAGCTTGGAAGTTGACAAATAACTTCTGCTTAAATAACAAAATTAAAGAGGTGTCATGCAAAATACTCCATAGAATTTACCCTGCTAAACATGTTTTGGAAAGATTTAAACTAAATATTTCATATATGTGTGAATTTTGTGGTCAAGAAAAAGAAACAATTTGCATCTTTTTTTCATTGTATTTACTCAAGAATATTTTGGAAAGATTTGGAATTGTTTATTAACAAAAAAAAATGGAGTATAAGACAGAAATTGGTTTATTGAATGTACTGTTTTATTCTGATAATGAGAACTTGAACTGTAAAGGACAATATATTTTTAATTTATGCTGTTAGGAAAATACCATATACATAAGAAAAGGTGGGCTCAATGTAAACCAAACTTTACCCATTTTGTGAATGACTTCAAAGTTTATGTAAATCTTTTAGAACAATCACAAAACAAAAAAGCAGTGAAAACATGTAATGCTCTGAAAACATTTAAATTCATGTAAATGTAATTTTACTTTATTTTTATTTTAATTTTTTTCTCTCTTCAGAAACTGTGAAATGTAATACATCTTGTTCTTGTGGCATTGAGTTAATAAATAAAAATAAAAAAATAAATAAAAGTCTGGCAACACAAACAACGCTAGATGCATCCAATGCTTTTTAATGCGCTCACTTAACCCCACCCCTAACCCTACCCGTCACTGTGACGTCACTCACTCTATTGAGTGCATTTTGTCTGACATTGCATCGCTGAGTGATGCATAAAGGCTGCATCCAGATACTTTTGGGATTTAACAGCTACATTTAGCAAATCTTGCGTTGACGTGACGTTTATAGCCTCGTATTATCATCCGCCTTTTTCAAAAAAGCGAGGTGGTCCATGGTAAAGTCTTAAAGAGATACAGCTGCGGATACTCGCGTCACTATAGTACAATTTTTGTGACACTGTACATCAATCATTAACATTTTTACATTACTGTGATGGTTGGGTTTAGGGCTGGGGTAGAGGTAGACGTTAATAAAATACAAATGTATGTGTAATTTAATAAATAATATGAATAATACTGGGTATAATTACTGTTTTGCATTGCTGCGATGGTTGGGTTTAGGGTTTGAGGTAGCGGTTGATGTTAATAAAACTCAATTTATTAATAATTATAAAGTAATAATTTTCGCTGCTGCAGCTGTATACCTTCTAGTAACATCAGTCCATTGTAGAACTTCCGGTGCGGGTGGAGCCTGCATTCTGAGTACGTAGACAAAAATCGACGTAGCTTTCTTCTCAACCTGAGCACAAGTTTGTGTTTAGTCACATTTGTGACGGTCGCCAGTTCACTTTTTTTTTTCAAGCCACCAGCAGCATCTGCAACCATGGTCGCCAAGCAGAGGATCCGTATGGCCAACGAGAAACACAGCAAAAACATCACCCAGAGAGGAAACGTCAAATCGTCGGTATGGCTGACAACTCTTCATCACGACGGCTAACGTAACGTTAAATCAACGTAATGCAGTATATTGGCGTAAAGTTAAGCATTTAACTGCATTATTAATATGTGTTAATGTAGGCTGAAGTGAAATTGTGTACTTATAATTAAATGTTTACGCTTTTATCGCGATATCACATAGCATTACTACAAATATGCTATTATAACTGATTTAAGTGTGAATTTACACACAGAGGAACGTCAGTGAGGATAAAGTTTCGGTGGGACCGTGGCTCTTGGCGTTATTCGTCTTTGTTGTTTGCGGCTCAGGTGAGTTATGAGCTATCAATACGTGAATTTATCAATGTATGAGATTAGCAAATGATGTCTAGTAGTTTAGTGAATCATATCAATAGTATTTTGTTATATGAGTTGGTAATGGGTTCTTCGTGGAGTCCAAAATGCAGAGACGAAGCTGACCTCCACTCAATTTTGGCACACCGTGAAACCTTGCTCTGCAGTGAAGGCCGAGATAGTAATGCACTTTATTTACATGGACAAGGCTGGACTGATAGCGAGACTTTATCTACTTGTTTTCACGAGGAACAACACGTGGATCTGCAGGTGTTGATTCTCTCAAAACAACACTGCTAACAGGCCTGGATAAAAAAAAATGTCCAGCTGAAATTTCGCAGATATCTTAATTTATCCTCACAATCAGGCCACCTAATATGTCTTGTTGAAGGTAAAACCTGCATTAAATGTATTTATTTATTTTAGCTAAAACCATGTGGTCACATTTATAAAACTTTCTATACACTGAAAAAATGCTGGGTTCCACATTCTTACATTAAGTTTTTGTTTCTTGTAAATAATAATAATAATAATAATAAACTTGTTTCTTCTTTGAAATCAATTAATTTTCTTACCCCATTTGGCAAATTATTTTGCTTGTTTTAAGATAAAACTTACTCAATTATGACATAATTTCTGAAAACAAGACAAAAAATTTTACTTGTCCAGAAAATGCTTCTTGATTTAAGTATTTTTAGATATTTGGACTAGAAACAAGACAACTTTAATTAAGAAAAGCATGTTTTTTTGCAGTGTAGCTTAATTGTTTTTATAAACGTAAGTGGATTTGAATATAAAACATTTAAAATTGTCCCCCCAAAAAACTCAAGAATTTTGTTAGTTCTGCTCATTTTAAGTAATTTGAACAAGCAGCAGAAACAATTGTTGAGTGTAGAACAATTCCTTTAAAAAAAACGAAAACGTTCACGTTAAATCAACTCAATAAAAACAGTTAAACTCAATATTTAAGTTAAATGTTTACTTGTAGTCTACTTACAGCTGCGCTCATTCTCTCGTCACGTTTGTTTCTCTCAAAACAACACCAAATAAAACCACTAACAGTCATGCTTAAAGATTGCAGCTGTAATTTTGCTGATATACTAATTTACCCTCACAATCAGGCCATCTGAGATGTCCTGCTGAAGGCAAAAAGTTACCTGCATTCATTTATTCTATTTTTTTTTTTTTTACTAAAACTATGTGGTCACATTTATAAAACTTAGTGTACACTGTTAAAATGCTGGGTTCTACACAATTCCTTCATGTTGTTGTCGCAACTCAAATCAACTAAGTTACACTGCAAAATATGCTTTTCATACTTCGTTTTGGTGTTTCTAGTCAATAAAATAAACTTGTTTCTGCTTTGGAATAAGATTAATTTATTTACCACATTTTGGCAGATTATTTAGCTTGCTTTAACATAAAACTTACTTGATTTTGACACATAATTTCTTAAAACAAGACAAAAAAATTGTACTTGTCCAGAAAATGCTTCTTGATTTAGGTAAGAAAAGCATTTTTTGCAGTGTAGCTTAATTGCTTTTATAAATTTAAGTGGATTGAACATAAAACAATTAAGTTGTCCCCAAAATAAGCAATTTGAACAAGCATCAAAAACATTTGTTGAGTGCAAAAATTCCTTTGAAAAACTAATATTCAAGTTCAATCAACTCGATAAACAGTTAAACTTTTTTTTTATATGTTTACTTGTAATCTATAAAAAAAATATATATTTTTTTTAGAGATTACAAATTTTACATGGTATATGGCATACAAATTTTTCCACCTGATTTTTGTGCGTACAATACATTTATAAATGAAACCAATCATAAAATGCAAGTTTGCAGCTACTGGGGGGTGTAATTCCGGGACTTTTCCGGGAGACAAAACAATACGGCAGATGGGTCTGAAATACGGGAGACTCCTGGGAAAAATGGGAGTGTTGGGAGGTATGGTGATTGGTTCGATGATGACTCGGTCTGCTGTGATTGGTCTACACCAGGAGTTCTCAAACTCGGCCTTGGAGGGCTGCTGTCCTGCAAAGTTTAGTTCCAACCCAATCAGACACACCTGTGCTAGCTAATCAAGCTCTTACTAGGCTTTCTAGAAACATCCTTGCAGTTGTGTTGAGGCAAGTTGGAGCTAAAATCTGCAAGACACCAGGCTTCCAGGACTGAGGGTGCTTTCACACTAGCACTTTTGGTCCGCACCCGAGTTCATTTGACATCATAGTATGGTACGTTTAGCTAGTGTGAACGTGTCTTCTGAACTTGGGTGCGCACCTGTGAACCGTACCCGAGTCCGCCTGAAAAAGGCACTTCTGGTATGAATGCAATAATTTTATCGATATTTTTGCACAGCCCTAGTGATAAGCGCGACTGAGCCAGGGCAAACACAGTGATGTCTACTTGTCTCCTCCAAAAACAGCTTCTGCAGACACTGTGATGTTCTGAATGTTTATAATATTTTTGCGGCAGATGGGCGCGAGTCGCTTACTGTATGTCCAAAATTAAAAGATTCAGCGAAAGCAAATCGACCGCGATGTGCGGAAGTATTTCCATTTTGGCCCTTTGCTTTCGTGACCGTCACCTAGCAACAGCCGTAAAAAACAAAACAGCAGCTCGATGACTCAAGCGTACCGGAGTTCAGAAGGAAAAAAGACAGTGTGAACACAAACCAACTGAGAAGGTGGCAAGGGTGGACAATAGAACTTGGGTACGGTCCAGGCAATTAAACAAAGTGTGAAAGCGCCTTGAGTTTGAAAACCTCTGGTCTATGCCATACAGCATGTGCTTAGAAGAGAAAGTCCATCACAATTACTGGATTATGGCATATCAATAATATTATCAAGTGAAATATTGGAAACAGAATACAAAATAGTGAAGTTTGGGGCTTCTCTGCTGTGGAAAAAAAGCCTCTTCCTATTTTCATTCACTTAGAATGTGTTACGCACGGTTTAAAAGGAAATTGTCAAAACTGCATAATTGGGACACCTCAAAGGTGCTTTTTGTAAGTTTTTGTCGCTTCTAAAACATAAAAATACCACAGTATGTTTGCAGATATTTAAGAAACATGATAATTGAACATACTTGTTAATCTGAAAAAACAATGCTTAAGTCAGTTGTTCTGCTTTGAAAAATGTGCGTTCTGTGCTGGAATGTCTGTCTTTGTTCTGGTCGCTAAAACCAGCCCACTGCCAGTTTACCCAATTATATTTACACACCCTGGGTTTCCTTGGTGGAGAAAACAGCGTATGCATTGGAAAGCATTAATGCTAACTACAGAACTGGCTTTACAAAATGCACACACAATCGCCTTTGTATCTGCATGGCTATTGATTTAATTTAGTTCAATATGTTTGTTTGTTTGTTTTTTGACAATCGAAGTTCCGACAGACATTGATTTGCATTTCATGAATTGCCAACGACCGTGGTTTCAGGTAAAAATTGTCTTTAATGTTCTGCTGAATGAAAAAGTCACCTACATCTCGGTTGATAGTTTGTCAATTTGGGGGGAACTACCTCTGTGTACTCCTGGAAAAGTACTTTATCTCCTTGCCACCTGGTTTTTATTATTTAATGCATCAGAGATTTTAGGAGATGACCTAACGCGTCTTTTTGACCGTGTCATAAACCGATCCCTCGAGATTTGATGTGGCACGTTCATATGTTTTTCTGCCAGCTCTGGCAGGATTTAACCTATTACCTTTTGAGAGTCTGTTTGCATTGAGTGAATGACATTTTCGGTCATCTTGCTCTGATTGCTTGCCCTAACATTTGTGCTTTCTATGATTTGGCAATCTTTTATCTGATTTACTTAATGCAGAAAGTGCACGTCTCTCCTGTTTAATATAACCTTACATGACTTTCTTGAGAGAAAGGATAACATAAAGAATACTTTATTTACCTTATTTTTTATGTGAAGCGGGTTGCAGCTATTGTAGGTTGCTAGGTCAAACACTGTAAAAATTGCTGCCTTCCACACAATCAATTTTTGTTGGGGCAACATGAATAATTTTAAGTAAATTAAATGTAAAACAATTAAGTTGTTCCCCCCACAAAAACCCTCAAGAATTGTGTTTCAGCTTATTTTAAAGACTGTAAGTTGTTTGATCAAACAGCAAACCTAATTTTTAAGTGTAGTTCACCCAAACAAACAACAAATTCTGTCATTTATCATTCACTTGTCACCTGTGGTTATTGGAGTACACAAATAAAGGGTAAAAGTACTGATACCCTAGTAAAATATTACTCCAGCTGAAGTATAAAGTATTCCATTTACAAATTACTTGAGTCAAGGTTTAGTAAAGTACATTATATTTAATTTGCTTAAGTAATAGTTACTGGAGACTCTGAACGGATCATTTAAATTGGCGAGTTGTTTACTCGTGAACAGAAATCAGTAAGTCAGTCTTTATTCATTTCTCCAAGACAATTTGGTTGCAGTATGTAACACATACTACACAAAAACACATTGTACAATACAAATCTATCCTAAATTTAAAAACTTTACAGCTGAGGGGATAAATGAAAGTTTGAACCAGTTTGTTTTACCGGTAGGAGTTCTGTATCGAATACCAGAAGCCAGGGAGACTATAAAATTTGTGGTGCATAGGATGGGAATCATCTGACATGATACTCTGAGCTTTACTCAAAACTTGCCTATCTGAGCCGCTTTCTCCCTGTTATTTTTCTTCCTATTTTTCACACTTGGAGAACTGAACCAACAAAGCAAAGAAAAATATAACAGTGTAATATAATGTATGAACTGTAAAACATGCACATGAGTGATTATTCAATATTGAATGATACTAATTCTTTGTGCAAGAAGGGGCAGCAAAGAAATTAAGATTTATAGAAAAGGACAATTTATTATCTGAAACAGTACCCAAATACTTACTGCTCAACACTATCAACACTCACTCCATTTAAACTAGTTTGCTTACCCGTAATCAATCTTTTCTTAAATTATAATCAATGGATGTTAGTCCAATTTACAAATTAATTGTTCTGTGCAAATTGTGAACCAGTTTAAAATTCTGTTGTTCACAAATTAAATGCCACTATCTTGTTTTTTCCAGTTGCACCACTTGTCTTTATTAATAACTTTTTACTTTGCTATATTTAAGAAATGTGGTGGAGTAAAAACACCAATACTTTGTTTTTAAATACAGTAAAGTTTCCTAAAATGCATATACTCTGGTAAATTACAGTACAGATACCTAAAATGTGTGCTTTAAGTACAGTTGTGACACTGGTTGTCACAAACCTGTTTGAGTTTCTTTCTTTTGTTGAACGCAAAAGAAGATATTTTGAAAAATGCTGATAACCTGTAATCATTGACTTCCATAGTATTTGTTTTTCCTTCTACAGACATCGATAGTTAGATTTGTACAATTGTTCAAAACAACTTTTCAAAAAAGGAATTCATAAATGTTTGAAACCACTTTAAAGTAGTGTTGTCGCGTTCCTGGAATTCGATACCAGTCAGTACAAAAATGTTTAAGTCAATTTCTCGCTAACATTTGAGCACATTCTTAAACATCGCTGATTTGTCGTTGTGTTAACATGCTCAACAGAAGTGACTGTGATTGGCCATGCAGGTCATCAGTCAGTTCACCAACATCACTGCTGTTTACTGAGGACGTACTCAGACTGTTATCCGAACCATGCCCAGGCCCATTTCCCGGATCGTTTGAGAAGTGTGTGCTCTGAATCGGGCTCAAGCATGGTTCACTTGGGTGGCCCTGGCCCGGTTGGAAGAGGTGGGCCTGAGCGCGGTTCACTTGTGGCTCATTTCCACTGAGTGGTACGGTTCGGGTCGGTACGGGTCACCTTTATCAGGCTTGCATTTCCACTACAAAGGGTACCCTTTTGGTGGGCGTGGTGTACTACAGAGAGTTTCAGTCGACGTCATTCTCGCTCGAATAAATGTCTACAGTAAAGCTGTACAGGTCGTTCACATTATATGAGAAGCTCTTCTAACAAAACAGATGCTTTAAACATATTAATACTTGTTTATAAATGTTTATTACTAACATTTCTATGAACATGATTTGATTATAACTGCAGATCAATGACAGTGTTACAGCCTACTGTAACGTCTGCAATTATATAAAATAAATGCAACATATATGAACACATACAGACCCTTTCAGTCTCCGATATGTTACCAATTAAAGATAAACTACACACAGCATACATTAAGTCCTTATTTGAGTTCAAAAACAACACGCAACATATACAGTAGCCCACAGTCAGAGCTAACCTCTCATCTGTATCTTTAATCTTCACCAGCACATGTAGCCTCTGTTAGAGAGTAAATCTGTCATTCTGAGTTCATAATAGTCCAAAAGGTGATGATAAACATGGCAGTTTGTTCATGATTTGTTCATGGCAGATTGTTCAGGTTGCTGAAACTATTTGCTCCTGTGTTTTGTTGGGCTTCTCCTTTTTTCCGCGCTTCACTCTCGCGTTTGTCCTTTTTTTTCTGAATGGATCAGATGTCGAAGACGCTTCATTAATCACACACACGTTATTATCATCAGCTCAAGAAGTTTGTTATATTAAGTCTAGACGTGATCGCGGGCTCCCTGGAGAAAGCGAAAACCGTTCGCACTTTTAGATTTTTAGACGGCCTCGTAAAACAACAACAGGACACGGCAGATTCTTGGCTTTGTGGCTGTTCATCAAGACAACGACAAGGTTTGTTTTGAGCCCGGGTCATGCATGGATCGTTATTATATGCATATAGTTGTCTCGGCTGTGTATTTAAAAACATGGCGGCTCCATTGTTTTGATTCTGGCTAGCTCCACGAGATCGTGACGTATCTCCGTAAACCAATCAGCGTTCAGTTGCGCGTGTAGCTCCACCTTTTGGTACCCTTTCTCGTATTTGGTACCCTTTCGAAAGGGTGCCGAAAAAGTGGTATGGTACGGTTCGGTACGCTTTTGACAGTGGAAACGGCCATAAAAGCCTACCAAACCGTACCGTACCACTCAGTGGAAACGGGCCATTGGGCTCAGGCGTGGTACGCTTGCAGTGTGAGTGCTAGCGTGCCTAAGCCTGAAACTGAAAGTGAGACGTGACTTTTAAGGGACTGTTTCATATGGATTAATTAATCATTCGCACTGTTCAATGAACGCAAACTGTTGTAGTTTATTAAAGACGCAAACCCCTCACAGCACCACAGCTGCAGCTTCAGCAAACTTCCTAATTCCTGCAGCACAAGGACTTTATGATTGTTTATGAGCGTCAAAAGTGGCTGATCTGTTCGGCGAAATATTAGACTGCGTGTCACCACATATCAAACGACTTAAACGATATAACTAAAGAAATCTCCACTGTGCTGAGTGAGAGCGCTTACTGAACAGCGCATCATCTATGATGTAAGCACGCCCAGGCTCGAATGTAATGTGAGTGCGGGCCGTCGGGGGAGACGGGAGGGGGGACAAGTGTGCTTTGGCCCGGTTCTAGGCAACTGTACATAGTGTGAGTACGCCCTGAGTGTAAACACAGATACAGGGACACTGGAGCATTTTAAAGTCGTGAAGATCAGTTGATTCATCAGCGGATCACTCGCATGTCAGCTTATAAACAGACCAGCTAATCTACACTGCTTTAAAACGCTCAAGTGTGCCTGTATCTGTAGTTACAGTAAAACAGCGGTGAGAACTGATGACCCTCACTGCCAATCACAGTCATTTGTGTTAAGCATGTGAACACAATGGCAAATCAGCGCAGTTTAAGAACCTGCTCAAATGTTAGCAAATGGACATTTTTAACATTTCAGTATCGTGACAACACTATAGAGGGAGTAAATTGTGACAAATTTTGAATGAAATATCCCTTTAAATGTGTCAAGATGTTCCATCACATTCACTTCCATTGATTTAAAGTCACTAAAACAGATCTGATAATACAAAGTGGTATTGTATCAGGCCTGTAGCCAGTCTGGTTAAAGGGGCGGTTCTTTTTTTTCTCAAAAAATTGACCTTTTTGCTGTTATACACCTCATTTTCTGTTTAATTATGAGATTTAAATACTGCATTTTAGCGACATTTTAAGCAGTATTTTTTGGTCATGGTCATCATTACCACACATTTTGATGTAGCAAAAATATTTCCTAAAGATTTAGAATAAAGAAATATGAAAAAATACAAATTTATTACATCATATACAAAAAAATAGGAATCTGGTAAAGTTTTAAATTAAAAACTGTTGCCTATTGTCATTAATTAGGCAAATAACAAACTGCCCAGCAATAGTCAGCTGTCCTCAGTCAGAATATGTCCATTTTAAATAAATAAATGAAATAAAACACAATAATAATAATTATGGATGTCCAGATCTGATCATGTGACCCGAAGTCAGGCCCGATCACGCGGTTTCAGACTCTATCTGAATCGGACGTTACCTCCTTATATAATCTCATTATTTTTTTAACACATCTATAGTTATGCAGTGACACAGAATTAGACCTATTTCTTGACTTCAGACAGAAACAGCAACACGTGCAGCATTTGTAGATTTTTTTTTGTAAATAAACTGCATGTTAAAAATATATTTTAAGTGAAACCTTTATCTTCTTGATGTAAAATTAAATGCAATCAATTCACAAATAAAAAAAAAAACAAGTTCACAAACTAACTATATGCAATTCATGAAAAGATTGCATGTACAGTAAAGGTAGAAACATTCCACTATTTATGGGGGGCCCTGGTTTTGAAAAGAAGTAATCATGTTAAAAACTTAATGGTTATAGACAGATTTTACAACATGTGCCAGAAAATTAATAAAAGAGCTATGTGATTAATACAGGCTTGATGTCATTGTTTGCAGCCAATAATACTCTATTTGTCTGCTTCCCTCGCTTATTGGTTAAGTCCATTACTGTCTATGTGTATTATCCTGCATATTTTATGGCTACCTGCCATAAGACCAAACAATTAGAGATAAAACATTAAGCTGAGCTGTAATATTAATAATAACTCTTTAACGTAAATCTGACAGAAACCAAAATGGCTACTTTTGATTGAAATTATTCAGTCACAAGATGGCGCCAAACGTTCAAAAACAACAGCGTGGATGTTGACGTCAGGTAGAGATGGGTTTTATTTTAGTACCTCAGCCACTTCCAGCCTGGTCTACTCTTAGCTGGGAGACGACCAGCCAAAACCAGCTATCTCCAGCTTAAACCAGGCTAGTCAATCTGATTTTAGCGGGTCAAGAGCTGGCTGGAAATGGCCAAAACTCTAAACCCAGAAACAGCAACACGTGCAGCATGACATCACTTTGCTGCAGAGATGCTATTGGTTAAATGCCGGCAAAGTAGAACACGGAAGCAGCTTGAAGCAGAAATCGCGAGTATGTCTGCAGTCTGGAGCTATTATAAAGCTGATGACGACTACATTGCCATAGCAAACTGTGAGATATGTAAACTTGGGATTGCCTGCCGGGTATTTTAAGTTGAGGTGCTATTTGTTTTTATATTAGATTGTTTTTATATTTACGGTTGCACTAAAGTCCAAAAGTGAAGAATTTATGTTATTTATTACTTGATTGTTCAAGCTTCCTCACAGAAGTGCTCTGCTTGTTAACAGTTGTTAAAATAAGGTGAATTAAATAAAAAATAAGGAACATCCTGGATCGGTTTCTTCACTCTATTTTTTTTTATTCATTCGTTTTCTTTTTGGCTTAGTCCCTTTATTAATCTGGGGTCGCCACAGCAGAATGATCCGCCAACTTATCCAGCATTTGTTTTATGCAGCGGATGCCCTTCCAGCCGCAACCCATCTCTGGGAAACATCCATGCACACTCATTCACACTCATACACTACGGACAATTTAGCCTATCCAATTTACCTGTGCCGCATGTCTTTGGACTGTGGGGGAAACCGAATCATCGGAGGAAACCCACGCAAATGCAGGGAGAACATGCAAACTCCACAAAGAAACGCCAGCTGACCCAGCCGAGGCTTGAACCAGCGACCTTCTTGCTGTGAGGCGACAGCACTACCTACTGCGCCACTGCATCTGCTATTTTAAAAATTTATTATAGAAATATCGGACCGGGTATCGGTAGATACTCAAAATCAAATGACGTGTACTTAAGGGCAAAAAAAACCTGATCGGGACATCAGCAATAATAATAATAATAATGTAGAGCTTTACAATTTTTCTAGCCTCTTTTGTAAAAAAAAAAAAAAAA
>CAIGQZ010032741.1:8271605-8287667 GCA_903798205.1 Danio tinwini | reverse complement strand
TTAGCGGGTCAAGAGCTGGCTGGAAATGGCCAAAACTCTAAACCCAGCCAAGCTGAGACTCTGGTTTAACATTATTGGCCTCCATCAACCTATATAACATTTTAAAATAGACAATTGCAGTTCAGTAGAGATAATTCACCCAAAAAAAATAAAATAAATGCACTTATCCACTTTTTCTAAACCGGTTTTATTCTGTCAAGAACAAACGAATACTGAAGAAAGCTGGAAATGGCTTGGACATTTTATGGACCATCTCTTCTTCATTTATTCATTTTCTTTTCGGCTCAGCTTCTTTATTAATCAGAGGTCGCCACAGCGGAATGATCCGCCAACTTATCCAGCATATGTTTTACGCAGCGGATGTCCTTCCAGCTGCAACCCAACACTGGAAAACGCCCATACACTTTCATTCACACCCATACACAACGGCCAATTTAGCTTATTCAGTTTACCTATCCGCTTGTTAAGTGGTGACGTATGTAATACTGTTTACGGGTCCAAGCCGCCACTCATTTGAATAGACTAAATATTTGTTGATGATAACTTTTTATTCATATCACACATTAAAGTGAATTTTAACAATCACTGGGCTTGCTGCATCACAAATACCAAAATTTTAACAATTTATAATAAATTTATCACTTTCTGGCCATCAGATATTAGGCATGGACATATATAATGCGATTGTGATTTTCGAAAGTATTACATCGCTTTTGTAAATTCATTCAGTTTCATAGAGCGCTTGGACCCGGAAGCTCCTTCGCGTGACATCACACATAACAAGCGGATAGCCTGTGGGGGGAAACCGGAGCACCCGGAGGAAACCCACACAAACACAGGGAGAACATGCAAACTCCACACAGAAATGCCAACTGACCCAGCCAGGACTCGAACCAGCGGCCTTCTTGCTGTGAGGCAATCGTGACCTACTGTGCCACCGTGACGCCCTTTTTCACTATACATTTTCATTATTGGGTGAACTATCCCTTTAAATAATCCGAAACATTACCAATAAGAACATAGACACAGAATGCAAATGGGCATAACCTAAACCTTCATAAACCTATAACTTTAAAATAAACTGTAATTGCAGTTCATTAGAGACAGTTCACCCTATTTTTTTATTCTGTAATCATCGTCCACTTGCTCGAAAACGGTTTTAATTTATTCTCCCTACTGTAAAAAAACAGCTTAAACCAGCCTTAGCATGGTCAGCTGGTTTTAGCTGGTCGACCAGCCTGATTTTAGAGGGGTTTTGGCCAGGTTTCCAGTCATTTCCAGCCTGGTCTTAGCTGGTCAGGCTGGACAATGACCAGCTAAAACCAGCTTGACCAGCCTGGTTTAAGCTGGACAGAGCTTGTTTTGGCTGGGGGCTCCCAGCCTGGCTAGGCTGGTCAAGCTGGTTTTAGCTGGTCATCTTCCAGCCTGACCAACTAAGACCAGGCTGGAAATGACCAAAAACCTTTTAAAACCAGGCTGGTCGACCAGCTAAAACCAGCTTAGGCTGGTTAAGCTGTTTTTTCAGTAGGGCTGTCAAGAACAAAATAATTTACTGAAGAAAGCTGGAAACAAGTTGGACATTTTATGGACCGTGTTCAACAAAAGAAATTAACTCAAACTAAAAGAAACCACTTGAGGTTGAGTAAACACCCTGCTGAAAAATCCAGCCTAAACCAGCCTAAGATGGTTGGCTGGTTTTAGTTGGTCGACCCGCCTGGTTTTAGAGGGGTTTTGGCCCTTTCCAGGCTGGTTTCCAGCCATTTCCAGCCTGGTCTTAGCTGGTTAGGCTGGAAGATGACCAGACCAGCTATGTCCAGCTTAAATCAGGCTGGTCAAGCTGGTTTTAGCTGGTTTAAGCTGGTTATTTTCCAGCCTGACCAGCTAAGAAATGGCTGGAACCAGCCTGGAAATGGCCAAAACCCCTCTAAAACCAGGCTGGTCGACCAGTTTAAACCAGCCAACCAGCTTAGGCTGGTTAAAGCTATTTTTTCTGCAGGGCAGTGAATACATTTTGGGTGAACTATCCCTTTAAATAATCCAAAACATTACCAAAAATAACATAAAGACACAAATAATGCAACTCGGCATAACATACACCTACATAAATAAACCTCTGTAAACCTAAAATAGACAGTAATTGCAGTTCAGAGACAGTTCACCCATTTTTTTTATTCTGTAATCATTTACTTATCATCTACTTGTTTGAATATCTGTTAAGAACAAAGGAATATACTGAATAAAGCTGGAAACGGGTTGAAAATGTTATGGACCGTTCAACATGAAAGAAGAAAGAAACAAACACATTTGAAACCACTTAAGGTTGAGTAAACACGAGTACATTTTCATTATTGGGAGAACTATCCCTTTAATAAGTCGAAACATTACCAATAAAAACAAAGACACAAAGAATGCAACTTGCCATAAAACCAAGAAAAATAACAAAGTATAAAGCGTTTTCTCCTTGCACACACATGAAGTCTCCTGAAGATGGCGGAGTGGATCTTTATGTTTTCCAAAACTTTCATTGAGTTACGAAGAAGAAGGAAGCGCTGTTGTTGTCAGAGATGTTGCTGTGGAGACGTTACATTTACAACTTTATAATTCAGGTAAGACAAGTCATTAATGATTTTCTTATTTCCTACTCATCGTATTTAAGCGAACTCTTGCTAAATTTACACGATGAAATGCCTCAGTGTGGATTAGCAGATTAGTTGATGTTTGCACAACGTTTCGCAGAATGAAATATCAAACATGCAAATTGTATTTCTGAATCGTGTGTTATGTTTGCTTGTCTATTTTGCATGAAGACCAGATTTTCCAGTTTGGGTTAGATGTTTCCCTAAAGTCTTTAAGGGATAGTTCACCCCGAAATTTAAGTGGTTCCAAACCTTTATGAGTTTCTTCTGTTGAACAAAAAAAGAAGATATTTTAAAGAAAGTAATAACCATCGACTTCCACAAAACAAATGCTGTGGAAGTGAATAGATACTGGTTTCCAAGCCTGCTAAAAAACAGCATATGCTGGTAAGGTATGTTTTGATGCTGGTCTTGCTGGTTTAAGTGCTGGTCTTGCTGGTTTTAATGCTGGTTTTGCTGGCCTTAATGCTGGTCTTGCTGGCCTGAGAGCTGGTGCTGACCAGTAAGACCAGCATTGAAACCAGCAAGACCAGCATACCAACATTCTCAAAATCTCTATCATTTCAACAGAAAGAAACTCATAAAGGTTTGAAACCAGTAAAAGGCCCAGTAAGTAATTAATCAAATGAACTAAAAACAGAAAAATAAGCGTCTAACATAAGTTTAAAGCAGGGGTGTCCAAACTCAGTCCTGGAGGGCCGGTGTCCTGCATAGTTTAGCTCCAACTCCCTTCAACACACCTGCCTGGACATTTCAGTATACCAAGAAAGAGCTTGATTAGCTGGTTTAGGTGTGTTTAATTGAAGTTGGAACTAAAATATGCAGGACACCGGCCCTCCAGGACCGAGTTTGGACACCCATGGTTTAAAGTAAATGTTTAGCTAAGGTAAGAATGACCTGTGATGTGGTAACAATTGAAGTATTAGGTCTTAAATTGCATATTTATTTTCAATATTTAGGTAAATTATCTGCTGGTGCTTTTCAGCTATAAATATGTAAGATGGTGATCAAACTCACATTAGAAACACACACAAAAAAAAACTAAAAACAAGTATGTTTTTTTTTAGGCTCACATGAACACATGAAAACTGTTTTTTGTTTTTTCTAGGGGGTTCGTTCTAGGGGGTTCGTTTCTAGCTTCAAGGCAAATTAAATAAAAGAGGTTAAATCCGGATAATTGTTCGCTTTATCCAATATACACATGTACTTTGAATGAAAGACAAAAAGTGATGAATTGGAAAAAGTGAGTAAACTCATTGCCTTTAAATTATTCAGTAAAAAAACTGCGCATAATTATAAAAATTAAGTTCAGTGAACTTATTAGGTACAACATAAATACTTACTGTTTCGGATGCCTCCTGGACGCCTACCTAGGGAGGTGTTCCAGGCATGTCCCACCGGGAGGAGGCTTCGGGGAAGACCCAGGACATGCTGGAGGGACTATGTCTCTTAGCTGGCCTGGGAACGCCTCGGGATCCCCCCGGAGGAGCTGGAGGAAGTGTTTGGGGAGAGGGAAGTCTGGGGTTCTCTCCTTAGATCGCTACCCTCGGGACCCAGCCCCGGAAAACAATGTATGAATGAATAAAATGCTTACATTTTTTTAAAGTCAACGTATCATTTTTAGGGTAATGGGTTTACTTACTGTTTTTAAGTAATCATTTTTTGCAGTGCACTGCCGTAAACACTCCAAAAAATCTTGGGAATCTTAACTTACATCAATCAAACTGACAAAAATATTAAGTAAACTTCTTAAAACTTAAAATATATATTGTTGAAACCTGGTTAACGTATTAAAATAAGTTAAAGCAACAGAAATATTTGTTATCTTGACATTTTGTCTTTACATTTTTTTACAGTGTACACTGAAAAAAAAAGGATTCATTACATTTACTAATGTTTTTTTACTGTAAGTTATTTGGGCTGAATTTAAACAATTTTAAATGTATTAATGCTCAACTTTGTTTGTTCAAATTCAGCCCATATAAATTGTTTGCAACCACTTACAGTAAAAACATTAGTAAATTCAATGAATCATTTTTTCTGGGAAAAAAAAGTGAAACATGAGCAGATTCAATCTTTTAATAATGAATATTGAATTAAGTTGTTTAGTTACAACCAACTATATAATCTGAGGAAAATTAATACATTTAGCTGTACCAAATTACAGTCTTTTCTTTAGGTTGGTCCAAAGCAAAACTATACATTTTGTTGAAAGGTTAAATAATAGTCTTTCATAAATCAAAATATTGCAACACAGTGGCTCAGTGGTTAGCACTGTTGCCTCTTGTCAAGAAGGTTGCTGGTTTGAGTCCCGTCTTGTTCAGTTGGCATTTCTGTGTGGAGTTTGCATGTTCTCCCAGTGTTGGCTTGGGTTTCCTCCGGGTGCTCCTCTTTCCCCCACAGTCCAAACACATGTGCTATAGGTGAATTGAATAAGCTAAATTGGCCGTAGTGTATGTGTGTGCATGTGAAAGTGTATTATGGGTGTTTCCCAGTACTGGGTTGCAGCTGGAAGGGCATCCGCTGCATAAAACATATGCTGGAATAGTTAATGGTTCATTCCACTGTGGCAACCCTGATTAATAAAGGGACTAAGCCAAAGGAAAATAAATGAATGAAGTCAAAATATACATTTACAAGGTAAATGATAATAATTACTGGCCTCCACAGTAAATATGTTTTACTTTGTGTAAATGTAATTGTTTTTTCTTGACGCCAATAAATAGTTTTGTATTAAGTATTTAAGTATTTTTTTTTTAAAGCTGGTCCAAAGTAGATATTTTTATTCAGTGAATGGGACAGCTCACATTACACAACTATGATTTAAGTATACAGTTGAAGTCAGAATTATTAGCCCCCCTTTGAATTTTGTTTTCTTTTTTTTATATATTTCCCAAATGATGTTTAACCGAGCAAGGACATTTTCACAGTATGTCTGATAATATTTTTTCTTTTGTAAAACCTTTATTTGTTTTATTTCGGCTAGAATAAAAGCAGCTTTAAATAAAAAAAAAAAACATTTTAAAGTCAAAATTATTAGCCCCTTTAAGCTATATTTTTTTCCATAGTCTACAGAACTAACAACTGTTATACAATGACTTGCCTAATTCCCCTAACCTGTTACCCTAATTAACCTAGTTAAGCCTTTAAATGTCACTTTAAGCTGAGTACTAGTATCTTAAAAAAATATCTAGTTAAATATTATTTACTGTCATCATGGCAAAGAGAAAATAAATCAGTTATTAAAACTATTATGATTAGAAATCTGTTGAAATAAAATCCTCTTTCCGTTAAACAGAATTTGGGGAAAAAATATACAGGCGGGCTAAAATTTCTGACGTCTTTTATTTGTTCAGTGCTATAGTTCTGACATGGTTATTTCTTGTTTTTGTTTTTGTTTTTTGTCTGCACCTGAAGGCTTTATAAGATGTCTCCGTCACTGACTGCCATTTAAAGCCACTTTTCCAGCTCAATCTTCATTCAGTATGTTGCAAGCGGAGACTCTCCAGCTCCTGTGCCTTACGGCCTCCAGCGGCGTCCCACTATTCTCCAGAGGATCCTCCAAGCAGCTTCCCTTTTCTGTCATCGGCTCCTTAAACGGTGTCCACATGTTTGGCGCGGGCCACGGAGCGCAGTTGTCCAGCTGCGAGACGGATCGGGGCAGTCGTGTGGTTTGGGGTGTCTTTCAGGACAGCCTGATGCTAATTGCAGTGAGTGGCAGCGGAGGCTCGTCTATTAGCGAATTGCAATTGCGCCGCCTGCTGGAGAACGTGTGGAACTGCATGGTCCTGGTTTTGGGCCAGGACGAGTTGTCGAGCATACGCAACGTGGAGAGGTTAAAACGAGAGTTGCGCTCTTGTTACCGCCTCATCGACATGCTATTGGAGCGTGTCAAAGATGAGGAAGGATTTATGGGGGATCTGACGCAATGCACCGATTGTTTGCTTCCATCCCACTCTGGCTTGCTTCTTCAGGAGGCTGTAGACTCCTTTGCCCAGGCAACGGAGAGCGAATTTGGATGTCTGCTTTTAAATGGACGTGTGACTCGGGCTACAGAGAAATGGTGGTCTCGATTGACTTCGCAAGAAGTTGTTGTGCTTTCGGTGCTGGTGTGTTCGCTTGCCGATGCATCTTCTTGTGACTATCCGGTCTTCCTTCCTAAAGGCAGTCCCACTGTTGCTATTCGTTTGCTCAGTTTCCAGCTGCTTCCAGGTAGGCTTCTGTCGATGTTAAATGTTCTTGTTGCAATTATTTGCTGAAAGCTTCTATCATGGTATATCGTAGGGATGGGACGGTTCATGAAATAAACTGTTTGGGGTCAATCCAAACCTTCAGGGGGCCCTAAAGACTGCATTATACCTCTGCTTCGAGTGATCACAGTGACCCACAGCGCATGCCTTGCACATAGTCGTGCATTTTTACTTCTGCATGCTGTTTGCGTTGCTTTGCAACAACACTTCCCGAAACGTTAGCTGGCAGGTTTAGTTTCTTCGTGGATGTTTTTAATGCTACCTACTGTACACTACCTGACCAAAGTCTTGTTGTCGATCCCAGTTGTAAGGGCAACTAATAATAACTTGACCTCTAGTTGATCGTTTGGAAAAGTGGTGAATGATTCTGATGAATCATCTGTTGAACTGCATCCCAATCATTACAAATACTGCAGAAGACCTATTGGATCTCACATGGATCCAAGATTCTCACAGAAATCAGTCAAGTTTGGTGAAGGAAAAATCATGTTTTGGGCTTACATTCAGTATGGGGGCGTGCAAAAGATCTGCAGAGTGGATGGCAACTGAGGTATCAAGACATTTGTGCTGCCTATTACATTACAAACCACTGGAGAGGGCCGATTCTTCAGCAGGATAGCGCTCCTCATACTTCAGCCATCACATCAAAGTTCCTGAAAGCATCGAAGGTCAAGGTGCTCCAGGATTATCCAGCCCAGTCACCAGACATGAACATTGAGTATGTCTGGGGTAAGATGAAGGAGGAGGCATTGAAGATGAATCCAAAGAAGCTTGATGAACTCTGAGAGTCCTGCAAGAACGCTTTCTTTGCCCTTCCAGATGACTTTATTAATAAGTGATTTGAGTCATTGCAGAGATGTATGGATGCAGTCCTCCACGCTCATGATGGGGTCAGACACAATATGCATTCTTTTTCCACTGCAGCATGACTTTATATTCTATACTGCCCATTATTTCTGTTCAGTGACAAGACTTTTGTCTAAGCAAAGTCAGACCTTACGGCCCTAATTAAATCATTAAAAATCAAGGCTTGATCATATTTCATTTTGCTAAAATAAGCGTAATCTAGAGGCCTTTGCCTTTCATATAAGCCACTTCTGATACCAAATAATCAACTAGAAGTCAAATTATTATTTGTTCTTCCTAAAACTTGGATAGGCGACAAGACTTTTGTCAGGCAGTGCACAAGGTACAAGCTTGCTCATTCAGAGGCAGGAACCGGCAGGATGTGCAACAACTTTAATCATAAGGTAAACACAAAGCAAAAGTTTCTATCTGGAGCTCTTCCAAGGTATTCGACACTGTATTACTGACACATGTAAACACTCGCTCCATTTGGCTCGTTGCTCTTCCACAGCTCTCAGCCCCGCCCACACTGATCACAACTACCAAGCCGACCAATCAGAGCTTGTGCTAAGCATCGTTGTGGCATGTAGTTAAATTTTTTCACATCAGCCATGGCAAGGGGTATGTAAACGCGCGAAGGCTATGCTGGACCATACGTGTGCGCTTGACAGAAGTATAAATCAGCCTTAAGCAGGATTTTATTTGTGGCTCCCTTAATGCAACCAACACATTATCGTCAATCCTTCTTTCCATTAATTAGAAATTGGGAAAATGTTTAATGGGGGTCTAATAATTTTGACTTCAACTGTATATATGTATACTTTCAGGGATTCATGTGTGCGTCCTCTGTGGCCCCAAACCCTCTTTGCACAATGCAAGTGAGCTCGTCAGTCGTTTTTGGTCCAATTTGGTGGACAATCTACGCACTTGTTTGGAGCAGGCCAAGTTGTCCAGTCTTCCGCCATCTGTAAGCCTCCGCTGGGACGTCCAGGCCCTTCTACTGATCAGCCGCGACTCCCGCCGTGCCCTTACCGTGTGCCCTCGGGTTCGCGGTGGTGCTCCCACGGAGGATACACCACCTCTGATCTCAACAGCCAGACGTTTGGAGCTCCTTCGGCTCTTTTACGTGTTTGCCGTGACTCGATATTTTACCTCACAGGAGTCAACAGCGTCAGATTTCGCACAGGGATTCACCCACATTCCTGTGCAGTGTTATCTTGTCACTGACGAGTGTAAGTGTTTTGGTCTTCAGAGTCCTCAACACCAGCTCTTCCTCCTCACGGATCCCTCTGTGCCCACATTTGCCTTGCGGACAGTGGCCACACAGACTCTCTCCGCCATTACTGCTGCGACTAGCTTTTAAAACTTTGGTTTGTTCTTGTATGGGTTACTTGAATAGTTATCAGAACTATAGGGTTGTCAAATGTGTTTGGTACCAGTCGGTAATGAACTTTTAAAAGTGTTTACTGATTCTTGGTTGCTTGAGATTTTTTTTGAGGACAACTTAGTTGTTTTACATTCAATCCACTAAATTTTTTTATTAGTTAACCTAATGGATTTGTGTTGGGACAACGTGAATGAATAGTGTGGAACCCAGCATTTTTTACAGTGCATTTCCGGCTAACATTTGAGCGCGTTCTTAAACAGAGAACACGGAATTCTTTCATGTAGTCCCAACTCTAAGTTAACTTTACAAATCGAAATTGAATACAAAGTATTTTGCACATAAAAAATTAAGCTGCCCAAAAAGGCCCTCAAGAATTGTGTTGATTCATCTCATTTGAGATAAGTAGTTTGATTAAGCAGCAAAAATCATTTTCTGAGTGTTGTGTTCACAAGCTCAATAGAAATGACTGTGATTGGCTGCAAAGTTCATGGCATTCACCTATGTTTAATGCTGTTCACCAAGTGCAAACACCGATACAGGGACACTAGAGCGTTTTAAAGCCATGTAAATCAGTCACTTCATCAATGGATTGCTTGTATGTCGGCTCATAGACCGATTGGTACTGAACTCGATACTTTTGACCACACTAATCAGAACTACTGGATTTGTGAATGAACTGCTTGGGCATTAAAGTCAGCATGAAACTTAAGTTGAGATTGTTTATTTTTTTTTGAAGTCGTGGTCACAGGAGGAAAGGTTAAAGCGATAGTTCACCCAAAAATGAAAATTCTGCTATTATTTACTAAACTTTTACTTGTATCAAACCTCTATGAGTTTCTTTCTTCTGTTGAACACAAACAAAGATATTTAGAAAAGAGCTTGGAATTGCTAGCCATTGACTTCTATTTGTTTTTTCTGCTTGGAAGTCAATAGCTACGTTTACATCCACCTATATTTATGTGCAATTTTGGATATGCGCATAAAAAATTGATTGATGGAAACATCAAGATGCGCATACATTTTGAAAATGTGCATAAAAACATATGCGCATAACTGAGTAGGATAAACTTTTGATTTTCATAAACTACGAACACTTTTACCAAACAAATTCCAGCATGTGCATTAAAAAAAGGTCATGTGATTTTGTTAGAAGAGACCATGTGATGATGATAAATGTGTGTGAATGGACAAACCAGCAGGCTGAGAACATCGTAAAACATCTGAAATGTTGTTTTGGTCATTCTAACCATCTTGGTATTAGTGTTATTATATTATTGGTTACCTCTAGAACTGTCAAGAGCGTCTGTGCTCTGCGTCTCATGCCTTTAAACGCCACTACGCATTCATTGCATGTCGGCATTTGACATCTGAGGCACAAGTTATTTATTAAATAAGGAAAAGATTCAAGCAGCTTCTCCCACCCCAGCAAATTCCGTTTTTACTATTGATATTTGGAGCCAGTTTATCTGGAAGTGACGATTTTGTTCACTTTGACTCATTGAATGGAAGCGCTTCATTATTCGCACATCTTTTTATGCGAATTCCAGTTTTGTGCATAAAGCTAATTCGCATTTTTGGATGGAAACATAGCTACTGGTTACAGTTTTTAATCATTTTTCAAAATATCTTCTTTTGTGTTCAACAGAGGAAAGAAAATCATAAAGTTTTGGAACCACTTGAGGAAACAAATATTCATTTTTGGGTGAACTACCCCAATAAGGAATTTGATTAAAGATTATTTTATTATGAATGTTTAAAAAATAATGAAGTGCACAGATTAATCATTTATAATAATCAATGATAAAAACACTTGAATTCATGGTGACTTTAACACTATATAATATATAAAAAAATATATATATATATGAAAATTGTGTCAGTTCGGTCAATCATGTTATTATGTGATGTGTGACTTTTTATGTAACAGATATTTCAAAAATATCTGTTCATTATATGCAGGTTCAGAATGACATGCAACTGATCAGAGAAAACCTTCATTTTTGGGCGAACTGTATTTTAACTGAATGATCCCTGGTGATTTTTGGCTGTGATCAACAGGGCCCGGTTTTTCAAAAGTAATCCACTAGGATTTTTAGATAACGGATTGGATCAAATCTTGAAAATGGGTTTTTCAAAAGAAAAAAACGGATTAGATCACGTAATCCAATCTTGGTTTTGATCTGGATCAAACCTTTAGTTTGGGTTTTTCAGACCTTTTTTGTAGGATTTGGATCACTTTGATCCAAAAAAATCTGGATTAAACTGATCCCATCAGAAAGGTGGATTCAGTGTAGATTTCATGCCCAAAATGTAATGAAAACTTAAAAAATGTATCAAATAATCCTATATTTGGATCATGCAGCAGTATCTGACAAGAGATCATATTTATTCAAAGCTTTTAATTGTATTTGTTTATCCGTCAGGTAGGCTTTAACATATTCAGCCTTTCAGTATAGGCCTACAGCAAAGTAGAAAGAGTTTGGCCTCATAAAATAATCCCCCAAACAGCTGTCAACATTGACCAAAAACAATAAATTTCATTCTGTCACTAAATAAAATATAGATACTCATCACAATGTAAAAATATTTTGTTTTTAGAATATTTATTAGTGATGCATGCAATGATAACAGAATAACAAAAAAATGCAAAGAATGGCAATCACTGATTTCTGAAATCATTTTCAACAATTGCAAAAAGAGACTGAAAGGGCAGAAGCACAGCTTCATCTGGCAGAGGAACAACTGACTCTGACCAAACTGCAGCAAACCAACGCCGGACTTGAGATCTGCCTCCTAAAGGCTACGCTCACTCAGACAAGCTGGTCTCTCCATATCAGATGAGGAAGTCTGAAACTATTGTGGCGTTTTTGGCATTAAGTCTTTTTTTAATTCAATACATCTATATTTGAAATTATTTTTAGTTTTTTTTTTTTTTTTTTTTTTAAATATGTGTGTGTTTTCATTTCAAACTAAAATAAAGTTATATTGACCCCACATTGGCTATTCTAATTGTTGCTCTTTTAAATATTTATAGATCTAAATTGTGATTTCCTATCCTGTTTGAGCACTGGTTATCCAGATTTAGTGATCCTGAAAAGTCCTATCCGGATCAGATTGATCCAATCCTATGTTGCTTTGAAAAACTGGCTCAAAAAGTAAGCTGGATTACGTGATCACACATCGCAGAAAAAGGATTACTAAATCCGGATCAATTTTATCTGGATTAAACCTTTTGAAAAACTGGGCCTAGGTCAACTCCTTTAACCCAAACTACTCTGCACAGTGTAGCTTAACCCTAATTAAACACACCTGATCAAACTAATTGAGCCATTCAGGCTTGTTTGAAACCTACAGGTAATGCCACAGTCACACTAGAGTTTGAGTATGTAAAATTCTGTCTTATGGCGCTGCGAAAAGAGGTGGGATTAAACGAGATGATTGGACATTTAAAAAAATGAGCGATTGCTCCATATTTTAAAACTCTGAGAGGTCATGTTTTGATTTTCAATTGGTCTCACGCAATCACGTGATGCGATTTCGCAGGTCAGAGTTCACCAAGCTTGAACTTTGCAACACAGCCTATTGCAAAACTTGTTGCAGAAGCTTGCATTTCTGGTTTGCTGCATTTACGTGCGTATGAATGGAAGTCTATAGGGGCGGAAAGTTCAGTGTGACCACGGCTTAAGTGTGTTGAAGCAAGGTTGGAACTAAACTGTGCAGAGCTGCGGCCTTCCAGGAACTGCATTTGACATCTGTGCCTTAATTCACATGTTTTTCCACAAGGTGAAACTAAACAGCCCTAGTTGAATTTATTTACAAACTTAAGTTCTATTAATACTTCAAAGTTCATTTAACTTGTGCTGTTTAGATTTAGCTTGTGCAAAAATGTAAGAGTCAACGAGTTTCCTTGCAATTTTCTACACTGTAAATAATGCATTCTGTGCTTGACGATCGGGTTGTAGGCTGCACATAGGCTGCGCCGTAGCATACGCGTGCGCTTGACGCAGAAGTATAAACCAGGCTTAAGTCTGACCTGTCACCTAAGACCTTTTTGCCTTGGAAGACCCTACCAGGGGCATTAGCCCCCCCAGACAACATAGCTCTTAGGATCACTCAGGCACTCAAACTCCTCCACCACGATAAGGTGGCGGTTCATGGAGGAGTAGCAGTAATGAGGTCGATGTACTGGACCGTTGTGGTAAAGAAGGAGCCGAGCCGAAAGACAAAGCTCTTGATTTACCGATCAATCTATGTTCCTACTTTTACCTATGGTCAGGAGATTTGGGTCATGACTAAAAGGACAAGATCTTGGATACAAGCGGCCGAAATGAGTTTCCTTCGCAGGTTGGCAGATAGGGTGAGGAGCTCTGTCACCCAGGATGAGCTAGGAGTAGAGCCCTGCTTCACATTGAGAGAAGTCAGCTGAAGTGGCTCGGGCATCTGTTCCAGATGCCTCCTGGACGCCTGCCTAGGGAGGTTTTCCAGGCACGTCTCACTAGGAGGAGGGGCCAGGAAAGACTCAGGTCATTCTGAAGGGACTATGTCTCTCGGCTGGCCTGGGAATGCCTGGGAGGAGGAGTAGCTGGAGGAAGTGTCTGGGTAGAGGGAAGTCTAGGGTTCTCTCCTAAGGGCGTACTCACTATGTACAGTTGCCTTGAACCAGGCCAAAGCATGCTTGTCCCTCCTCCCGTCTTCCCCGACGGTCCGCACTCACATTGCATTCGAGACTGAGCACGCTTATGTCATCGATGATGCGCTGTTGAGTTTAAGAAGCGCTCTCAGCACACTGGAGATTTCTTTAGTTATATAGTTTTATTGGTTTGATATGCGGTGACACGCAGTCAAATATTTTGCTGAACAGATCAGCCACCTTTGACGCTCATAAACAATCATAAAGTCCTCGTGCTGCAGGAATTAGGAGATTTGCTGAAGGCGCAGCTGTCGTGCAGTGAGGGATTTGCGTCTTTAATAGTCTACGACAGTTTGCATTCATTAAACAGTGCGAATGATTAATAAATCTATATGAAACAGTCTCTTAAAAGTCACGTCTCATCTTCAGTTGAGCCCAAGTGAACCGCGCTCTGGCACACCTCTTCCAACCGGGCTATGGCCGGCCAACTGATCCGTGCCTGAGCCCGATTCAGAGCACTCACACTTCTCAAACGATCCAGGAAACGGGCCTGGACATGATTCGGATAGCATAGTGTGAGTGCGCCCCGGAAAAGCGGACGAAAATGAGATGAGATGTAAACAATGCAGGGTTCCACACAATTCAATCACGCTGTGCCAACAAATCGATTAAGTTAACTTAACACATTTAAGTGGACTGTACATAAAACAATTAGGTTGTCTCAAGAAAATCTGAAGAATTGTGTTGATTCAGCTAATTTTAATTAAGTAGTTTGAACAAGCAGCAAAATCTTTTTTTTTTTGGAGTGTAAAGTCAAATAGTTTGGGTTAAGAGCGAACTTGATAGATTTCGCTATCATGATCTGTACCTTTTGTACAAACTGTACATCATTTATTAATATTGTTTAATAATCTAATGAGAGTTCTAGTGAATACTTGAATGCTAGTACCAAATGTACTGATGGATTTTTAACTTTTGAACAAGTTTAAAGTATAAATGAATGATTATTTGCTATAATAGAGAAATGTTGTCAAGGAAAAATAGCAAGTTTGTTAGAAATCAGATTAACATTTGCAAGTTTGTTTCTTATACTATTAACTCATTTACCAAACTGAACCTCATTGTGTTAGCAATTATTCTGTTTTCATTGCTTACGTAGTGCTTAAAAGCAGGAATAACTGGAAAATCAATGGATTTAAATTAAAATAATACAAAATAAAGCACTTAAAAATGTATAACAGCATTGCATTAACAATGTGAAACCACAGACTACCTTTGGCTGTTACTGAACATGAATGTAAATGTGTCTACTTAAAGGGATAGTTCACTAAAAAAATGAAAAATCACTCGCTATTTACTCTCCCTCAAGTGGCTTCAAACCTTTATGTGTTTCTTTCGTCTGTTAAAAGTTTATAGTTTAAAGAAAGCTAAAAACCTGTATCCATTGACCTCCACGGTAAAAAATACAAACAAACAAATATTATGGAAATCAATGGTTACAGCTTTCTTAAACATGTTTTCTTTTGTGTTCAAGAGAAGAAAGAGTGAAGGATTAGTAAATCATGACCATGTTTTATTTTGGGTGAACTGTCCCTTTAATTCCACTGATCAAATTAGTTCAATAGCATGCTTGAATTTGTGTTTTGAATAAATGCATAGATGGACTTGTGTCTTTTGTTGAACAAGAAAATAAAATAATTCTGCATTCTAGCAATAAATCTGCTGTTTCTATTTTTATCAAACAGTTTTGTTGACCTACTACTTCTGGCGAGATTCTGTAGTGCTGTGGTTCTGCGGGCCTGCAGCTGGATATGATTGAATCCTATGCACGCTATGCTATCTCATGATGCAACATGAGAGAATTCATGAATGGGAGTGAAGCGACACGACTGATGGTTGTTGATAGAAGATATACAGCTAAGGTCAGAAAATAACCTCAATTAATTAGATTATTATTTTTTTTATTACCCACTAAATTGTATTTTGCTAACGTCTACCCCAACCCTAAACCTACTCCTCACAGTAAAACATTTTTTAGTATTATATACATTTCGAGTATTATTTGAATAATTTATTGAATTGCCCAATAAATTGTATTTTATTAATTATACTGAGTGTTATTATTAATATTGATGAAATTACATTCTATTATATTAGCCCCTACCCAAAACCCAACCATTACAGTATTGTTCATATTATTTAATAAATTATCTATTAAATTGTACTTTATTAGCACCTACCCTAAATCTACCCCTCACAGTAATGTAAAACAGTAATTATACTGAGTATTATTCATATTATTTATTAAATTAC
>CAIGQZ010032741.1:8212679-8233652 GCA_903798205.1 Danio tinwini | reverse complement strand
AAACTGGCAATAAATGCGCTGAAAACAATCCCCACACACCAGTAAACCAGCATTTTATGACATAACTCGTGTTTCTCACTGGAGAGAACAGCACATTTGGAAAAACAAGGTGTTTGTATGTTGCGATCAGCATGCAGCGAGAGGGACAGAGCTTGTTTGTGCTTTTGAAATGAGCAAACAGAGAGAAAGGGACACAGAAGGGGACTGGATGAACCCCTGCCTTCAGCTGCACTGCTGACCCGCACGCTTGTTTGTTCACCAGATAACAGTCGTAAAGCACTTACTCATGTTAACCCTGTGATTATCACACAAACTAGGCTTTTGAAAGTTTTTTATTAGTAGCATTAGCATTAGTATTAGCATTAGGATTAGTGTTAGTAGGCCATTAGTATTAGAATTCTTTATAGTTGACGTCAAAATTATTAGCCAACTTGCAAAATTGTTATTCTTTTTCAAATATTTCCCAAACTGTTTAAGTATTTCACAGTATTAATATTAGCATTAGTATTAGCATACTTATTGTAGAGTTAACATCAAATTTATATGCCCTCCTTCGAAATTATTATTCTTAACAAATAAAAATTTTAAATATGTTTTACTTGCGTCCAGATGATATAATAACGTACATCCATGCTGAAAAATCCAGCTTAAACCAGCCTAAGCTGGTTGGCTGGTTTTAGCTGGTCGACCAGCCTGGTTTTAGAGGGGTTTTGGCCATTTCCAAGCTGGTTTCCAGCCATTTCCAGCCAGGCTTAGCTGGTCTGGCTGGAAATGACCAGCTTGACCAGCCTGGTTTAAGCTGGACAAAGCAGGTTTTAGCTGGTCAAGCTGGTTTTAGTTGGTCAACTCCCAGCCTGACCAGCTAAGACCAGGCTGGAAATGGCTGGAAACCAGCCTGTAATTGGCCAAAACCCCTCTAAAACCAGGCTGGTCGACCAGCTAAAACCAGTCAACTATCTGGTTTAAGCTGGATTTTTTAGCAGGGATGAAAATATTTTTTTGTTTATCATTTTCCACTCTTGCCTGTTAAAGGTTTAAGTCTACCTAAAAAATATGCTTAAATCTGCCTATATTGGCTTTTTATTTGTACCTAAAGTACATTTTTTTGCATGATTCCTGATCCAAACCAATATCTAAACCCAACTACTAACTTAATAACTATTATTAAGCAGCAAATGATAGGTATATTGAGCTAAAAGTCAATGTTAATGGTTTGTTCATAACCAGAATTGTACCTTAAACTAAAATGTGACCGCTCTCATATTTTCAGACTGATGGCAGAAGCTCTGGACTTCATCACAGCTTTCATTGACCGTGAACAGAGAGGTCATCTGTATGACGTCTAAAGCAAAAAAAAAAAAAAAATCCAAGTTCATTTTGTTCAGGAACGTGTTTGGAGGAAAAGAAAATCAATATGCCTACAAAAACAAACAGGCATGCAAGCAATAATAGACAAATCCAGGTGCAAATCTCTTGGAGTGGCTACACTTTATAATATGGCCAATAATAAAAGGTTAAAAGAGCAAAAATATTTCAGTTGAACTAGTATTTATGTTGGTGACGCAGTGGCGCAGTAGGTAGTCGCCTCACAGCAAGAAGGTCGCTGGTTCGAGCCTCGGCTGTCAGTTGGCATTTCTGTGTGGAGTTTGCATGTTCTACCTGCGTTCGCGTGGGTTTCCTCTAGGTGCTCCGGTTTCCCCCACAGTCCAAAGACATGTGCTATAGGTGAATTGGGTCAGCTAAATTGTCCGTAGTTTATGAGTGTGTGTGGATGTTTCCCAGAGATTGGTTGCAGCTGAAAGGGCATCCGCTCCATAGACCATGTGCTGGATAAGTTGGCGGTTCATTCTGCTGTGGTGACCCCGGATTAATAAAGGGAATAAGCCAAAAAGAAAATGAATAAATAGTACTCCTGTTTTGGATTAGTTGACAGGATGTGTTATTTTAAGTATGTCTTACAATATGTAAGATTTTTATCATTAAATATCTAAAGAAAACACTAGAACTGTTTTATATTTTGTTGACATGCTGTATACTTGCATCATCTCAAATGTTTCGAAGAGTGTTCAAATGCAGAGAAATGAGCTATTTTAACTAAATGTTAGACAAAGCATGTGCTAGGATGTGATGAAGACCACAACACCCATGATTCCATATTCAAAATATGCCTTTGTTTGTAGTGAATACGTGCCCTCTAGTGGTAAAAATTAAGTACTGTGCCTTTAAATGAAGGTTTATTTTCAAATCCAGTACATTCAGAATTGCTACTGGATTAATAAACACAAATCCAGCTATTAATATATTGTTTTAAAAGTAGGAGGCAACAAACAAAAAAATCAACAATAGTTTGAATATAGAAATTTTGTGAATGGAAAGAAAGTGGATGTAGATTATTCATAATAATAACTAGTTAAAGCTACTTTAAATATGTGACAGTGAATAGAACAGTGCGACCGGACTACTCAATGCATTTAGGCATGTAGACATGGTTAAGACGATATGCTGCTGTTCAAACCGAGCATCAGAATGGGGAAAAAAGGTGATTTGAGTGACTTTGAACGTGGCATGGTTGTTGGTGCCAGACGGGCTGGTCTGAGTATTTCAGAAACTGCTGACCTACAGTACTGGGATTTTCATGCACAACCACCTCTAGAGTTTACAGAGAATGGTCAGAAAAAGAGAAACTATCCAGTGAGCGGCTGTGGGCGCAAATGCCTTGTTGATGCCAGAGGTCAGAGGAGAATGGCCAGACTGGTTCAAGCTGACAGAAAGATAACAGTAACTCAAATAACCACTCGTTACAACCGAGGTCTGCAGAAGAGCATCTCTGAACATGACCAACCTTGAGGCAGATGGGCTACAGCAGCAGAAATGTCCACACTGGGTGCCACTTCTGTCAGGTAAGAACAGGAAACTGAGGCTACAATTCACACAGGCTCACCAAAACTGGACAATAGAAGATTGGAGAAACATTGCCTGGTCTGATGGTCAGAATTTGGCGTCAACATGAAAGCATGGATCCACTCTGCCTTGTATCAGCAGTTCAGGCTGGTGGTGGTGGTGTAATGGTGTGGGGGATATTTTCTTGGCACACTTTGGGCCCATTAGTAGCAATTGAGCATCGTGTCAACACCACAGCCAACCTGAGTATTGTTGTTGACCATGTCCATCCCTTTATGACCACAGTGTACCCATCTTCCGATGGCTACTTAACGCGCCATGTCATAAAGCGCGAATCATCTCAGACTGGTTTCTTGAACATGACAATGAGTTCACAGTACTCAAATGGCCTCCACAGTCACCAGAGCTCAATCCAATAGAGCACCTTTGGGATGTGGTGGAACGGGAGATTCGCATCATGGATGTGCAGCCGACAAATCTGCAGCAACTGTGTGATCATATAATGTCAATATGGAGCAAAATCTTTGAGGAATATTTCCAGTACCTTGTTGAATCTATGCCACAAAGGATTAAGGCAGTTCTAAGGGCAAAAGGGGGTTCAACCTGGTACTAGTAAGGTGTACCTAATAAAGTGTATAATCACCAAGAACCATGGGTTCAGCTCCAAATCTCCTTTAATGTATTTCTTTTAAGTCACCTATAGATGACCTGTGGTTGAGTAAATGAACAGGGAGTTTTCACTTTTGGGTGAACTATCCCTTTAAGGTTTACTTTTAAGACTTTAAACCTGGTTTATATTTGATCAGCCAGAAATGTAATATTCCTGGCATTACCCCGAACTGTTAAATTTCCTGTGCTCTATATGAAGTATAAACCACATAAATCACAGCATGTGTTTTACCTCTTTACAGGGGGTCAAGAAGCCCTTCGATGAGGTCATTAAAGCAAATATCGGAGATGCTCACGCTATGGGACAACGGCCAATCACCTTCTTCCGACAGGTAGCAGATTTCTCTATTTTTTTGCTGACCGCGAGTCTCATGATCAGCTTTAGTCATTTTTAGGTCGGCTGTGCTTTCCATGCATTAACAGAGTCAACAGTTTAAATGGAGCAGCTTGCACATCTTCATGCTCTTTAACTTTATTAATGCTTACCTTGTTGTTCTTGTAACCTCATAATTGGTTTGTTTTTCAAGGTGATGGCGCTGTGTACTTATCCACAGCTACTTGATGACAACAAGTTTCCGGAGGATGCCAAAAACAGAGCCAGACGTATTTTACAATCTTGTGGGGGGAATAGCATTGGTATGTTATTGATGCATGAAGGGAATTGACATGAAGTATCAACAATATCTTAAGCTAAAATAATAAAGGGAATTTGCGGAATTGGTATATTTGCAGTTTTATTACCTCATATTTTTGGAAATTAATGCTTTTGTGGAGCACACAATCAGTCTTGTTTTGCACAGTTATATTTTAGGCAATAGTCAAAATATGTGGGCAAACATTATTGATATTTCACTTATGTCAAAAATCAAGTAAATGTTCAGTGAAATGTAAATTTCTTGCTTTAAAAATTATTCAAACTCACTTGATGTTAAACTTGAATAGTAATATGCATTGTTAGACGCTTCATTTAGATCATTTTGAAGGTCATTTTCTCAATATCTTGCATTTTATGTACCCTCAGATTCCAGATTTTTAAATAGTTGTGTCTCTTTCAAATGTTGTTCAATCCTAACAAACCGTACATCAATTGAAATCTAATTTATTCAGCTTTTGTGTGATAAATTTCACAAAATTAACACTTATGAGTTTTGTGGTCACATTTATGGATATTCATTGAGAAAAATACATATATTGAGAGGGTTTTGTTTAGGTACACCAGTTAACACTTTTTCCTTTGGAGAATTGTGCAACAATGTTTTATCTACAGTAAGGCTAGGGAATAAATATGTCATTAAAAAGTAAAAATTATCATTTTTAATTATCATTTTAAATTTGCTAACTATTTATTTGCTAACTTTGTTTTTTCGTTTTATGGTCTTTAGCCTGCTTGTTAAAGCTACCAAATTCTGTACAAAGTATCGCTGATTTGTTCCCAGCTCAGACCAGTTTGAGTGCTGTAGGACCAGTGGGCAACACTTGGGGGCTTGTCTAGGATGGGAATGAGGATAAGGGGGGTGAGTGTAATGGAGGCCAGCTAGTGAAGTGCTATGCAGGTAAACCTCACCCCTCTGACCTCAAAAGGTGCTCTAGCAACAGACGTTAGAGGACTTGGTCTTTAGCCTCCTTGTTAGAGCAACCGAATCCCATACAAAGAATCACCGGTTTGATCCCATCTCAGACCGGGTTGAGTGCAGTAGAACCAGTGGGTTACATGTGGGGGCTCGTCCGGGATGGGAGGAGGGATTAGGGGGTGAGTGTAACGGAGGCTAGCTAGTAAGTGCTATGCAGGTAAATCTCACTCCTCTGACCTCTAAAGGTGCTCTAGTGACAGACTCTAGAGGCCATGGTCTTTAGCCTCCTTTTTAGAGCAACTGAATCCCATACAAAGAATCGCCAGTTTGATCCCAGCACAGTTCGGGTTGGTTGCATTAGGACTGGTGGGTTACACGTGGGGGCTTGTCCGGGATGGGAGTGAGGATTAGGTGGGTGAGTCTAATGGAGGCCAGCTTGTGAAGTGCTATGCAGGTAAACCTCACTGCTCTGACCTCTTAAGGTGCTCTAGCAACAGACGCTAGAGGCCATGGTGTTTAGCCTCCTTGTTAGAGCAACACTTGGGTTACATGTGCAGGCTCGTCTGGAATGGGAGTATGGATTAGGGAGGTGAGTGTAACAAATGACAGTTAGTAAAGTGCTATGCAGGTAAACCTCACTCCTCTGACCTCTAAAAGTGCTCTAGCAACATACTCTAGAGGCCATGGTTTTTAGCCTCCTTGTTAGAGCAACCGACTCCCATACAAATAATTGCCAGTTTGATCCCAGCTCAGAGCGGGTTGGGTGCAGTAGGACTGGTGGGTTACATGTGGGGGCTCGTCCGGGATGGGAGTGAGGTTTAGGGGGCGGGTGAGTGTAACGAAGGCCAGGAAGCGAAGTTCTTTGCAGGTCAACCTCATTCCTCTGACCTCTTAAGGTGCTCTAGTAACAGATGCTAGAGAACATGGTCTTTAGCCTCCTTGTTAGAGCAACCGACTCCCATACAAAGAATTGCCAGTTAGAACACATGTGGTGCTACGGTGGAGGAGGGTGTCCGAAAAAGCGCCACAGCTTAACAGCATAAAATGACGCGGAGCATTTAAACTGATGAGGAGCAAGCTCATTGCCTGCCAACGTGACAGCAGCCAATCTCCTGCACCATGTAGTTAATGACGCAGGGCAGATTAGGTGAACTATCAGCCTGCACGCATAGAGTTTCATGGCTGAAATTCTACATATATACTGCTCAAAAAGTAAAGGGAGCACTTACTACAGTTACATTGTGTTGTCTAAGTTTTCCCTTTGTTTTTTTTTGAGCAGTGTATATGCATATATGCTATGTTTTCAGAGATTTATATTCATTTTCGGAGTCAATATTTGGTGGAATAACCCTGATATTCAGTCACAACAAATGAAAACGTTTGTTATTTTGACCAACTATAATTTTCTGCCAAATAAAAATACAATAAATGACAATCTTTTTTTTTGCATTCTTATTATTTGACAAATCTGAGCATTTTTAAAACAGATAATATAGTAAATTCTGAGTATTAAAAACTGTATTAAATTAAAAACAATAGTTATAAGTATTAAAATCAATAGTAAAAACTGAGTATTGTCAAGTGGTCTCTTATTTGTTTCATAACTATATGGATTTGCAATATACTCTTTACCTCCCTTTATCCACACAGTGTATGAAATTTGACCTCAAAACCAAACATGTAATGATAAACTAAACTGTACAAATTGTTAACTTCTGAAACTGCTGATGTTACCCGATGTTCTTGAATGTACTCTGGGATATTACAGATTAAAGTGCTGATGCTGTTGTTGTAATGTATTGTAAAGTCAGTTTTTCCGTATTCATTCATGCCTGTGTTCAGGTGCTTACACAACCAGTCAGGGCATTGACTGTGTGCGGCAGGATGTGGCCAAATACATTGAGCGGCGGGATGGCGGCATCCCGTCTGATCCAGACAACATCTACCTCACCACAGGAGCCAGTGATGGCATCGTGGTACGTCACACAAACAGAGCTCACATTTGACTAGTGATCGTTTGCAAAATACCATTAAAAACTCCTCCCATGCTATTAACTGGTCTTCTCGTAATACAATGATACAGTCTGTCGATTTTAATATGTGTACTAAAGGAGCATGTGTGTGTATAGTACTGAATGTGTATAAGCCTGTTTACAGATTTACCGACATACACTGTAGCTTCACCTACTAGTGGTGGGCAACAATTGAATATGTATTTATTTGCAATTAATCGCATGCGTCTTCTGTATTTCATTGTGATGAATACCATGAGTTTTTGGATTTAATCAAGATTAATCACATGAGTTTTCATAATTTAGCATTAGTTTTCTGCATTTAATTGCATGATTTTTCTGCATTTAATAATGATTAACCGCATGAGTTTTCAGCTTTAACCGCAATTAATCGCATGAGTTTTCTGCTTTAATTGCAATTAATCGCACAATTTATTTTTGCTTATTATCGATTAATCACATGAGTTTTCTGCTTTAATTGCAATTAATCGCACAAGTTTTTTTGCTTTAATATTGATTAATCGCATGAGGGTTCTGCATTTAATCGTGATTGATCGCATGAGGTTTCTGCATTTATTTGCAATGAATATGAGTTTTCTGCATTTAATCACGATTAATTGCATGAGTTTTCTTCATTTAGTTGCGATTAACTGCATGAGTTTTTGGCATTTAAGCACGTTTAACAGCATGAATTTTCTGCATTTAAGGCCGATTAATCGCACGAGTTTCCAGCATTTGATCATGATTAATCACATTAGTTTTCTGCATTTGATTGCATGAATTTTCTGCATTTGATCATGATTAACGGCATTAGTTTTCTGCTTTAATTGCAATTAATCGTATGTTTTCAAAAAGAATTAATCGCGATTAATCGTATGAGGTTTCTGCATTTAATTATGATTAATCGCATGAAGTTTCTGCATTTAATTGCTATTAATCGCATGAGTTTTCTGCATTTAATCATGATTAACTGCATTAGTTTTCTGCTTTAATCACAACGAATAGCATACGTTTTCTGCATTTAACAACGTTTAATCTGTTGAGTATTCTTCATTTAATTGCGATTATCCGCATGAGTTTTCAGCATTTAATCATGATTAATCGCATTAGTTTTTTTCATTAATCATGATTAATTGTGAGTTATTCTGCCATTAACCAGATTAACCCCACAAGTTTTCTGCATTTATTCATGATTAATTACATGAGTTTCTGCATTTCAAGAGTTCACACTTAGATATTGCTTGATGCTATTAGCAGGTTTGGCATGCTGTCCCAGGAGAGAATTCTGAGCTCGGAGATAGTTGAGCCCAGGGCTCCCGCCTGGTCGATTGAGCATGTAAGGGGAGTACGAGATCAGGTAGCTCTCGAGAACTCCCCGTGGTAAAGAAAGAATAGAAGGGAAAGGGGGTGGATGGGGGGTTTCTTCGGAATACGAAGATAAGGGAGTAGTTTTTTACTAGGCTACTTATAGTGAGTTTGGATTAATCTGATTGACTAACTAATGATTGTAGATGGGAGACCAGCTGCGGTCAATCATATCACGTGCTCCTCTTGAAATTAGTTTGTAAAACTTCACTTAATCGTGATAAACAACATGAATTTTTTGCATTAAAGCGTGGTTAATCGCTTGAGATTTAATTATGATTAATCGCATGCGTTTTCTGTATTTAATCACAATGAATAGCAGAATTTCTGAATTTAATCTTGATTAATCGCACAAGTGTTCTGAATTTAATCATGATCCATTGCACAAGCTTTCTGCATTTAATTGTGATCAATTGCATGCATTTCTTGCCTTTAATTGTAATAAATTATTTGAATTTTCAGCATTTAATTAAGATTAATTGCACAAGCCTTCTGTATTTAATCTTGATTAAGCAGAGCAAGGGTAATCTCTGACTCTTTACACTGAGTATTAGAAGTAGACTGCCTGATTTCTCACATTGTAGTTGTTGTTTTTTTCAGACTATTCTGAAGTTGTTGACCGCTGGAGAAGGTCTTTCACGCACCGGAGTGATGATCTCTATCCCTCAGTATCCTCTGTACTCAGCATCAATAGCAGAGCTGGGGGCCGTTCAGGTCAATTATTACCTGAATGAAGAGAAGTGCTGGAGTCTGGACATCAGTGAACTGCAGCGCTCTCTACAGGCGGCCAGAAAACACTGCAACCCTCGAGTCCTGTGCATCATCAACCCTGGAAACCCCACAGGTATTACAACAGATCCTTCCCTTAACTGTCAAGCATGCTGGAGGACATTTTGGGGCAAAATCATTTTATTATTATCATATTTTTAATTCTTTCCTTAACCTGAGCAGTTCTTTTGCTACGTGTTTAGGTTTGCCATCTGAACACACTCACAATGAATGGACTTGATTCAACAACAACAAATCTCCTTAATCAGACCTTAATTGAGCCCTTTGTGCCTGAATTTAAGCTGTATCAAAAATCAGGACAACATGATGTAATGTGCTTGAAGGTTAAAAAAAATCAATGCACTGCATCTTACAGAATAGTAATGAAAACTTTTTATACCCGGAGGAAACCCACGCGAACACGGGGAGAACATGCAAACTCCACACAGAAATGCCATCTGACCTAGTCGAGACGCGAACTAGTGACCTTCTTGCTGTAAGGCGATCGTGCTACTCAATGTGCCACCATGACGCCTATAAATATATATGTATGTATATAAATTAAATGAGTAAATATGTGTGTGTATATATTTACTCATTTAGTTTATATTATATGCATTTTATTATTTATTTTTATTTAATTTGATTGTTTATTAAAAATAATTTTCTTAAACTCTTTCTATATTTTTACAGGGAGTGCAGAATTATTAGGCAAGTTGTATTTTTGAGGATTCATTTTATTATTGAACAACAACCATGTTCTCAATGAACCTAAAAAACTCATTAATATCAAAGCTGAATATTTTTAGAAGTAGTTTTTAGTTCTAGCTATTTTAGGAGGATATCTGTGTGTGCAGGTGACTATTACTGGGCATAATTATTAGGCAACTTAACAAAAAACAAATATATACCCATTTCAATGATTTATTTTCACCAGTGAAACCAATATAACATCTCAACATTCACAAATATACATTTCTGACATTCAAAAACAAAACAAAAACAAATCAGTGACCAATATAGCCACCTTTCTTTGCAAGGACACTCAAAAGCCTGCCATCCATGGATTCTGTCAGTGTTTTGATCTGTTCACCATCAACATTGCGTGCAGCAGCAACCACAGCCTCCCAGACACTGTTCAGAGAGGTGTACTGTTTTCCCTCCTTGTAAATCTCACATTTCATGATGGACTACAGGTTCTCTATGGAGTTCAGATCAGGTGAACAAGGAGGCCATGTCATTAGTTTTTCTTCTTTTAGACCCTTTCTTGCCAGCCACGCTGTGGAGTATTTGGGCGCGTGTGATGTAGCATTGTCCTGCATGAAAATCATGTTTTTCTTGAAGGATGCAGACTTCTTCCTGTACCCCTGCTTGAAGAAGGGGTCTTCCAGAAACTGGCAGTAGGACTGGGAGTTGAGCTTGACTCCATCCTCAACCCGAAAAAAGGCCCCACAAGCTCATCTTTGATGATACCAGCCCAAACCAGTACTCCACCTCCACCTTACTGGCATCTAAGTCGGACTGGAGCTCTCTGCCCTTTACCGATCCAGCCACGGGACCATCCATCTGGCCCATCAAGACTCACTCTCATTTCATCAGTCCATAAAACCTTAGAAAAATCAATCTTGAGATATTTCTTGGCCCAGTCTTGACGTTTCAGCTTGTGTGTCTTGTTCAGTGGTGGTTCAGCCTTTCTTACCTTGGCCATGTCTCTGAGTATTGCACACCTTGTGCTTTTGGGCACTCCAGTGATGTTGCAGCTCTGAAATATGGCAAAACTGGTGGTAAGTGGCATCTTGGCAGCTGCAGGCTTGACTTTTCTCAGTTCATGGGCAGTTATTTTGCTCCTTGGTTTTTCCACATGCTTCTTGCGACCCTGTTGACTATTTTGAATGAAACGCTTGATTGTTCGATGATCACGCTTCAGAAGCTTGCCAATTTTAAATTAATTCACCATTTTATGCTTGTTTTTTTCTCTCTAAACAGCCCGCTAGGGGGCACTGATCACGTTTTAAAACCCTATGGTATAATCAACTAGTAGAACTCAAAAAGAGAAAAAAAATCATCAAAACTGCCTTATTTTGACTTCTCAGCATTACTTATACTAATTGATCACGTAAAATATGGCTTGTTTTTTTTTTTTAACAGGTCAGGTACAAAGCAGACAATGTATTGAAGACGTAATCCAATTTGCAGCCAAAGAAAACCTCTTCCTAATGGCTGATGAGGTGAGTTATTGCTGCTAAATGTTTGCAAAATAACTTCATATAGCTAGTAGCAGCATCTGTTGTGCAGGCATAAAGAAGTGCAAACTTCTTTTGAGATCTATTCAAAGCTTTACTTGTGCTGTATTGTAAGGTATTGTATCGTATCGTATCGTATCGTATTGTATTTCATCCACTCTTCCACATATGTGTGTTTATTAGGTCTATCAGGACAATGTGTACGCCGAAGGGTGTGAGTTTCACTCCTTCAAGAAAGTGCTGTTTGAGATGGGTCCAGAGTACTCCAAAAAAGTAGAGCTGGCATCATTTCACTCCACTTCCAAGTGCTACATGGGAGAGTGAGTTTTATTGTTCTCATTGAGGAATCAGTGTAATGGCTTGTTTCCACTGACTGGTACAGTACGGGTCGGTACGGGTCACCTTTATCAGGCTTGCGTTTCCACTACAAAGGGTACCCTTTTGGTGAGCGTGGTGTATGACAGTTTCAGTCGACGTCATTCTCGCTCGAATAAATACAGTACAAAATACATCAACAGTAAAGCCGTACAGGTCATTCACAAATCATATGAGAAGCACTTCTCACAAAACAGATGCTTTAATAATAATATTTTAATATTAATATTTTATAAATGTTTATTACTAACCTTTTTATAAACATGATTTGATCAGAACTGCAGATCAATGACAGTGTAAAATAGTCTACTGTAATGTCTGCAATTATATAAAATAAATAAATAAATGCAACATATATGAACACGTACAGACCCTTACAGTCTCTGATATGTTACCACCCACAGAAAAAACTACACACAGCATACATTTAGTCCTTATTTGAGTTCAATGCACAATATAGCCCAGTCAGAGCAAACCTCTCATCTGTGTCTGTAATCTTCACCGGAACATGTAGTCTTTGTTAGAGAGTAATTCCATCATTCAGAGTTCATAATAGTCCAAAATGCAATGAACGTGGCAGTTTGTTCATGATTCAGGTTGCTGAAAACAATTCGCTCCTGTGTTTTATCGGCCTTCTCTTTTCCGCGCTTCACTCTCGCATTTGTCCTTTTCTTTTCTGAACGGATCAGATGTCAAAGACACTTTAATAAACACACACGTTATTATCATCAGCTCAAGAAGTTTGTTATATCAAATATAGACGCGATCGCGAGCTCCCTGGAGAAAGAAAAAACTGCTCGCACTTTGAGACGGCCTCATAAAGCAACAACAGGACACGGCAGATTTTGTTCTTCTTGGCATTGTGGCTGTACATCAAGACAACGACAAGGTTTATTTGAGTTTGGGTCATCCATTTCTCGTTATTATATGCATATAGTTGTCTCCACTGTGTATTGAAAACATGGCGGTTCCTTTGTTTTCAGTCTGGCTATCTCCACAAGCTTGTGACGTATCTCTGTAACCAATCAGCGTTCACCTACCTGTGTAGCTCTACCTTTTGGCACCCTATCTCATATTTACCCTTTCGAAAGGGTGCCAAAAAAGTGGTACGGTTCAGTTCCGTACCGTACCACTCAGTGGAAACGGGCCATATGTCAACCAGTATAGGACATGATCATTGACTGATGTTGTACTTTAAAGCACGGAATAAATAATAAACAGGGCTTACAATCATATCAAACTAACAGTAAGAGGTGATATTAATATACAGTTGCTATGGAAGCCCTCTGGTTTACGTCAGCAGAAGCACCAACACTCCAAACACATAAACAAATGACTAGACTTTCATTGAAAATTACCAAAAGCAAACACATTTTCAGTGGATTAAATTGCACTGATTCATTAGTCACCTTAAGAATAACAATTTCAGCTAGCAAATTAAACTACATTTCGATTTTACATAGACTTTAAAGGGGACCTACTGTGTCCCCTTAATAGAAGATGTAAAATAAGTCTCTGACGTCCCTAGAGTGTATATGTGAAGTTTCAGCTCAAAATAATTAATGAATAATGTTTTATATTTCTTCGAAACTGCCCCTTTTGGGCTTTGATCTTAATTGTGGCGTTTTGGTGACTGTCGCTTTAAATTCAAATAAGCTTGTGCTCTTTTCAGAAGAGGGCGGAGCTACAAATGCCTGTGTGTCAGCATAGTGGCAGATTCAAAAACAAGACTAACGTCCTATGCTAATGAAGGTCACTAGTGGGTGGGGCTTTCAGCCTCTGATGACACATACAAACAGAATGTCAATCAAAGTGTTTCGGCAGACTGATACTACTAGCTGTGATTATAGAAAATAAAATTAATACATTTTCACCATAAGAAGCTGGTTATATTGACAGACTGCTGCCACACAACTGTGTTTAAACCCTTTATAAAATTGACGTTTGCATAATAGGTCCCCTTTAAACGTCGACTGGGAAATAGTTGGAGTTTCTGGTTAGTAAAAAACATTTGGGACGCCACTAAACTCATACACCACACAGTTGAGTGCATAAGTGTACAGCGTAAAAGTGTATAGTATATCATTGGGATGCAACTAATACTTGATTATTAGTAATAAAATAAAATGACGTAACTATTTAACACCCTGAAGAAAACAATGCAATGTCCGCGGGGTCTTAAAAAGTATTAAAAGTTAATAAATTACTTAGAGAAATTTGAGGCCCTTAAAATGTCTTGAAGGCTGTTACAAGGTATTATAATTTGCATCATTTTTGATTATTTAATATTTTATATGCTTTACTTACTGCAGTGACCAAGGCAGCACCATTATTTCTGCTGTTTTATCGGTGACACCTTCTGGATTAACATTTTTATAAAGTATATGAATAATGTTTTAGTTTAGGATTAGTTTCTTACAATCAGTATTTAGTGAATATATTTAAAATGTCGCCAATGTTACCTGTTCAGACCTAAAGTGGCGATGAGGTCTTCAAATGTATGGAAAGAGTCTTAAAAAGGTCTTTAAAGGTATTGAATTTTACTCTCTGATTCCTGTATATACCCTGAATATTTCAAGAGTTCAATAATTAACATAATGCACCTGCTTTCTAACATAATCTAACAAACACCCTCTTCAGGTGTGGTTTTCGAGGCGGATACATGGAGGTCATCAACATGGACCTGGATGTGAAAGCTCAGCTCACTAAGCTGGTGTCGGTGCGCTTGTGTCCTCCTGCGCCTGGACAAGCCCTAATGGACCTGGTTGTTAATTCTCCTCAGCCTGGAGAACCGTCCTACCAGACCTTCATGCAGGTGCTTTTCTCTTTAATTCTGTCTTTAATTGGGCAAACAGACATCTATTAGATTTATTTTTATTCATTTAACGAATGCATGGATCCATACAATAACTTACAAATAAGGATAATAGAAGCACTTCAAATCATCAGCGGCAATATGTAGATGTGTAGATGCCATGACATGTCTTAAAGGGCACCTATTTTACCCCTTTTTTAAGATGTAATATTAATATTATGGTTCTTCTGAGTGTGCCAGTTTAGGTTCAGTTCAAAACACAATTCAGATTTTTTTATTATGATGTGTTAAAAAGTGTCATTTTGGGGGCGTGTACAAAGTTTGCTGTTTTAGGGTCGTGTTGCTTCACATGAAAATTAGTTTCAACTTCCTGCCCAACTTAACAAGGGGGCAGAGCCAAGAGCTCCCCGCTTTGTGTATGGCTACAGACAGGCAGACAGAGAGAAGCAACATGAGTGAGAGGAGAGGACCAGCATTCAGCTGTACATGTACGACTCGGTCACAGACCAAGCAGAGAGTACAAAATCATTTGTGTCTTTGTATACTTTTACAGCCAACTGTGTGCTAGTTTAAAGCTCCGAGCTTGTAGCCTACACTGAGACTAATAACCAAGCACACTGAATTAACTTTGACTGAAGGGCATCACACACCGGATGCACCGTGACACGGCGCACACATGACAGTTGAAAGTATCGCACACTTGCGGCGCCGGTGTGTGTCCCCTGATAGAAACTTATGTTTAGAATTCAGAAATGCATGCCGCTGTGTGGCGCGACGCTCTGCTTGTCGCCGAGCGGCGCTTCTAGTGTACGACCTGCTTGAGGCTATAAAAAAAGGGCGTCATACACCAGACACGTACATTTGCATGTTATTTAAAATTGAACTATTTAGAAAATGCTCTGTGGCGCGGCAGAAATATGAAGTGTCCTGAGTAGGGCCAGCGCGTCCATAGAGGCGACCTAGGCGGCAGAATAGTGAGTGAACCCCCCGGTTCTCACTTTCATCTGCGACACCCTCCCGGTCCTCACTTTCATCCACGACAACACAAAATGCATGGTGCTGCGCGTTGTTAGTTATTTCCAATGGAGGAACGCGCACATGAGGCAACGCGCTCGCACTTTCCAGCTGCACCTAGTTAAGATGACAGGGAGCTTCTGTGACCGCAGAAAATGCAAACCGCTGTAGTTTACAGAAGACACAATGAAAGTACACATGTATGCAAACACTGGCACGGAGGAGAGCGATAACGTGGTAAATGTTGAGCCCAATGAGCCTTACATCTAAAAATAGAGCAAGGGTGTTTCTTTGGTGACATCACTTTGACTCACACGCTGAAAATAGCGGACATGAAACAACATACTGAGGATATGGTAATGTGTACCTGTCAATCAATATTGGTGGGCGGGGGGACCGCACTCCTACGTCAAGTTGTCGTCAATCTCAAAACCGATCCAATGGTCCACTGTTTTTATGTTGTTAAATTGAAAAAAAAGGACTGAGTGTGTTTATATCATCCCAATATGACGGTCTATACACTATACCTACACATATGTCTGTCCAAACAGCTTGAAAAGTAGATTTTTCACCATTGGTGCCCTTTAAGTTTTATATATAAATATATACATTTTTGTTTTATATATAAACACATTTATAATGTAAAATATATCTATTTTTTAATATTATTTAAAATTGTAACGATATTTTACTTTTGTGAGCAGAATTGGCTTCTCTGGTAGTCTGTATGTGTGGGCAATTCTGAGTGTGCCTCACACAGGGGAGTGGGCTTGACAAACCACCTGTAGAAAACACAATCTTTCATTTTGCTGACACTTCAACCAACACTTGCACCAGTTTTGCACATTTGCACCGGACACTTTCTCACGATCGCTCCATATCTCTGAAAAAAATAAAAATAAAAACATTGTGCATTTATGAAGTGAACCTCACACAGGTGAGTAGGCTTGACAAACCACCTGTAAAAACACACTTCTCTCCTTGCTCTAGCACTTCATTAACAGTTCCTTTGTATAATGAGCACTTGTTTTTTGTATTTCCTTTTCTTGTTGAATTGCTGAATGCCTTCTTAAAGGGTCATGAAACACCAGAACACATGTTTTGAGCTGTTGACAGTCATATATGTGTCCCACGCTGCTATAAACACTATAAGGACACATATATTGCACTAAACAGTGAAAATTTGATGTTTTTGCGTTATTTTGAGCAAATTCGTTCTTCCAGTTTAAAACTAATTTTTGAAGCTGCGTCACGGTGATTAGATACCTGCGTGTATTCCAGCGTGGAGAGTAGATGTCTGTACTGGCGAGTACATTGTGACTTCTCTGAGTGTGCGGCATTAATTCATGAGAAAGACTTGGTTCAAACCAATCAGCGCACTCTATTGTGTATGCGGTGCAACTTCATTAATATGCATGATAGCTTCGAAGATTATTTTACCTGTTACAGTGTTTAGTTGACAGAGAGATGCCACATTGTGTTGCCAAAACAAGTAAAAGAACAAGAATTTGAAGACATGGGTCGTCAGTGTTGCGTTTATTATTGTGCTGCAAAGAAGGTTTTGTTTTTTATATCCCCTCTATGAGAGCTCAGCTGGACTCACGTGTAGATTACAGTGCACGCCACAGAAATGCATTTGTAAGGAACATTTGTACCCGAGAGCTTTTCGCATCTGGAAATGATGAAATCCGGATTTGCCGCTCGTCTCCTTTTAAAAAAGACACGGCTCCTGTTTGATTGTCCTGTGTCTACAGATTTGGTAAGTGTGTGAGATCAGTGCCCTTTGTTTGTTCATTCAGATGGCAAAGTTAGTTCGTATGGTCAGCAGTGCTCTTTCAGTTTTTAAAGATATACCATAGTCAGAACGATTTAGTTACTACAGTATGTTAATATCACTGCAATATTATAGCACAATATTATAGACTGAAAGATCCGCTGTAAATGCTGCTCTCAGAGTGTAAACATGTAAACACAGCAATCAAACTATTACTGTCATGTAGGATTTTTTGCCACATTTTGTGACAGGATAGTCTATACACACACGGGTTTCTGACGCTACCTACCGAGTGCATCTAAGTTACAGAGAAATGCGTAGTATTTTTTCTACGCCGTGCGGTATCAAACATCCCACTAAAACTCCACTCTCCAGCAGTTCCTCTCACGGGGGGCATGCAGGAAATGTTCCTGAATAAAAAGCGAAAGTGCCAAACTGCTGTTAAAGTCGACAAATTAATAATTAGGCAAATAATTTGATTCCTAATGTCCATGTAAACACAATCACTGTCTCTCCCCTGCATCTGTGTGTTTGTTTTGCCTGTGAAAATCAGCGTGGGAAAAATGGAAACTCCCATTTTTGCAAATCCTTCCCTCGTTCCCTCCCCTGACACTCCCACACCCACTTTTCTAACTTTTTCCAAACTAGAGGTGTGAAAACACCCTGCTGAGACAGGGGGGTTTCGTAGCCCTTTAATGGGCTATATGCACAGCTAGTGTTTTGAAGCCACGGTAAACTTCCGGTGAAAAATAAAATTGACTATTTTTAATTTCATAAGGTTCCTTTTACAGCTTCGATGTTATAATGTGATTAAAACATAACAGGTTAAATAGACTTAAGTGTTCATTTAGTTGTTCAAGCGTAAAACGAGAAGAAAGACTGTGTAAACACTAGCGCCGTTAGTAGCAGCAGGCGAGCACTGAAACTCCATTGAAAATACTGAGGCAAAATACATTTCCGTATTTAAAAGACATGGCAGGGAAAAATGGAATTTAATGCAGCATTTCTTGTCCGGTCTGAGACCCACTTTATATTATATATCAATCAGGCAGTGAAGATTGCTGATTTTTAAAGAAATCAGATCTTGAATGTGGTGATTTTGTAATAGTGCGACAGTTCACTGAAAGCACTTGTGCTGGCTGAATGAAAATTAAGTCTGTGTGTATATAAACCCCATTGTAAGTTGCTTTTGACTAAAGTGTCTGCTAAATGTAAATATATTTATGAGCAATATCACACGAGTAGCAGTGCGATATGGCTGTATATCTGCACTGGTGGGAGGCGTGCATTAGCTCGAGGCTGCAGGCCGAGTGCCTTAGTGTCCCATCAGTGACGATATACAGCCATATCGCACTGCTACTCATGTGATATAGCGTTTATACAACAGTTCGATGGCACAATTATGTATATAAATAAGAAATTCAAACAGGGAGAGTCTAAAAATGCGTTTGTATGAGGAACTACTTTCTTCCGCCATTCATTAACATCTGCAGCTGACGTCAGAACAGCAGAAACCGCTGCTACGCCACAAACATTACTTTAAAGCTAGTATTTAAATGATTCTTTAGCGTAATGTCTAAAGTGATGACAAAACAGGTGATTTTGCTTACATTTTAAGATTATGAGGCTGAGCAGCATGAAATGCCATCAGTCTACAGAGATTTCCCAGTATTTCTCTGTTGCAATCAGGAGATCACAATAATTACCCTGAAAAAGCCAAAGCAAAGCAAACACTACCTGATTACTGTGATATAAATACAGAACTACAAAATACAAAAGAGAGAGATCAACTTAAAATATCACTCACCTGTTTTATAATGATTTGATCAGCTGTAGTTTTGAAATTGACACTAAGTTTTTCTCCCCTAAGGACTTATTATGCGGTCTCTGTTGCCGTCTTGTGGCAGAACGTCAACCTTCTGTGATCTGCTCAGTGTAACAGGCTGCTAATGCGCTGTATCTCCGAAATGATAAATATGTAAAATAGGCACTGTCCTTACAAATAGACTGCATAGTTGGAACCTAAACAATGACATTCTCGCCTAAAAAAGCCTCAAAAGTACATTGTTGTTCAACAGCTGCAATATTTGTCAAACTGTAGTGAGTTTATTGATCTGCTGTCACTTTATGTGAGCGGAGTAATACAGAAGGGTGAAGAGGCTGTACAAGTGCTGTTATTGCAAAATATTGCATGGCTATCAGCCAAACAGATTTGAGAACCAGACAAAACTGACTATTGACTCTTTGTTACGAAGTAGTTGTAGGAAAGTGTCTGGTGCATATGGAGAGGAAAAGAGGTCGTCTTCTACTGGTGGTTTGTCAAACTTCTTATATTACTGTTGTAACTGAAGTGTTTCTGCTGAAAAGGCTGTCTATATTTTTCCCAGTGGCTGTTCTCCCAGTCTTCTTCACTGATTCAGTGCTCTTCCTTTGTGCTGGCAGGAGCGGACGGCCGTTCTCAGTGCCTTGGCTGAAAAAGCCAAACTGACGGAGCAGATTCTGAACACAGTGCCAGGCATCAGCTGTAACCCAGTGCAGGGAGCCATGTACTCTTTCCCCCGAATCACCCTGCCTGAGCGCGCCATCAGCGAAGCCAAGGTCGGTGTCTGGCACATTCTCTTTATGTCTGCTGCTGGTATTATTTACTTGACTTAATCATTGGTGGTGTGTGTGTGTGTGTGTGTGTGTGTGTGTGTGTGTGTGTGTGTGTGTGTGTGTGTGTGTGTGTGTGTGTGTGTGTGTGTGTGTGTGTGTGAATACAGGTGAAGGGTCAGGCTCCAGACATGTTCTACTGCATGAAACTTCTGGAAGAGACCGGCATCTGTCTCGTTCCTGGCAGTGGTTTCGGTCAAAGGGAAGGCACTTATCACTTCAGGTGAGTGTGTGTGTGTGCTCAAGGGTTTTCAAGTTCCCTCTCATGGTTTGTGCTGACACACAATATACTGTGAAACAGACTGAAAACGAAAAATGTAAATAACATGCGGAGCTGCAATGAAACGGAAGTTAAGATTGTCCTTTTTTCTGCTATCGTGATGTACACCACCTTAAAACAGACCTAAAATTATTAGAAATGTAGGGCGGAGCATGATTTCATTCTTTGGGAACTGATTGGATCATTGTAAGATGGGCGTTGCTAACAAAATGAAGAAAGACTCACAAATGGATGAAGGCAGAGCAAAAAAGAGACATGCCCGATAGCCCCGCCCTATTGGATTGATAGCCAAATTCTTAAATGACTGATAGTTTATTCACAAAATGTTTAAGTACTCTTATAAAACTATTACATTCACGAAACATTTAAGTACTTTCATAAAACTATTGCGTTCACTAAACATTTAGATTCTCGTACAACTATTGCATTCACGAAAGATTTAAATACTTTTGTAAAAACATGTTCACTCACAAAACTTTTAAGTACTCTGGTAAAACTATTGCTTTCACAAAACTTTTAAGTATGTTTGTAAAA
>CAIGQZ010032741.1:8188783-8201142 GCA_903798205.1 Danio tinwini | reverse complement strand
CAACTGTGCTTGCGTTTGTTTTGATCCAGGAATGTAATACCCAGTTCAACCACTGGGTGTCGAAGTTACATGCCGTACCAATAAAGAGCATTAGCAGTAAAACACTAGCCACTGACTGTCGAATACTTTGGAAGTCAATGGTTTGCATCACTCTCCAAAATGAAGGATTTTTATTTTTATGTGAACTATCTCTTTAAAGAAAAACTACATTACTGATTCTCCTTTTGCCCTTGAGCCTTTGAACCTTTTCCCAATCTCAAGCAACAAACCAAAACCTCCAATCCTCAACCCCATCTACACTCTCAATAGAGCAAAGACCACATTACCACATCCTAAGCTGAACCTAAGCCTTTGCCTGTATCTGTAAAATCGTTCAGTCTGACAGAAATGCTGTTTCATGACCAACAAAAGATGTTGATCTGGGAAAGCGTCCAGAATCTCAATAAACATGAAGGGGATTGTCAGGGATCGCAAACATAACTAAGCGCTCTAAACGTCCCACATAGCAAAATATCTCTGGCCCACACAATCAGCTTTTGCTTGGCCCACATGCCGCAGTGAATTATGGTACATGATTGGACCAAGTCTGACTTCTATACAAAAGCCAAACATGGACCATATCTGGGCCAAGTCTCAGCCAAGTTAATAACCCATAACTGGGCCAGATATGTTGGTGTGTCACGACTGCAATGAATTTGATAAACCCATGAAGCATTTCGATTTTTGGCCATGGTTTTTCTCGAAGGGACCTGATTGGTAGAATTTTTTCTTTACTCAAAAATAATTGAAATGTATTTTAAAAGTGGGTCAAGATAGGTTAAACTTACGTGGCCCACATATAAATGTTTTAATCTGGTCCAAATACTACATTTGATCTGGCCCAATCTTATGTGCTGCCTTAAAGATGGTACCTCTGCCAAACCCGGGCCATGTTTAGCTCACATGCAGTGCCCGACAAATACCTGCTATGTCAGCTTTATGCCGAATCTGGGCCAGAATTCTTTGCTACCTGGGTAGTTAATACTATGCTGTAACTGCTATAAATACTACGAATAATAGGCTATATACTGTATAAAGCATAAAACAATCTTACTATAGTACTTACTGTAAATGACTGTAGTATTTTTTCATGTGGGTTTCTTTCTGTACTTTCCAAGTGTCTTGATGTGTTGGGTAAAGTTAAGTTTTAAAAGTAATACTACAATCTTGAGTCACAAAAAAAGTATCTAAATGTGTTACTTTTATGGAAAACATATATAAAATAATAATGTCACCCCCTCTTTTATAAAATAGGCTTAAGTTTGTAATATATTACTGTTAAAAGTATTGTGTATGACGTACGTCAGTGTGGTAGTCAAATGAAAACAATGGGCATTCACGTGACTTGATTTGGCGCTGTTTTACCTTCAGCGCTTTTTGGTTGTAATTATAAAAGACGATAAAACACCATTCCTGTATGTCTGTAAATAACAGATTGATTATATGGCTGATATAAAACCGTGTATTAGATAAAGACCATCGTGTCGTGTGTTGCATTAACGCTCTTCGCCACTAGAGGCCGCAGCTTCTACACATCTTCACACTGAAGACGGTGGGGTTTTTTTTTTGTAACACCTCTTGTTTTTCTCCCACTCACACACACACTGACACTGAGAAGCCCAACTGCTCCATTATCCGCTGCTGTCATTTTGTTAATGAGTTAAGAGACCGAGTTAATGAGTTTAGATGCACTTTGATAACTTCATCTCTCAACTTTTTTTTAAAAGCCAGTTTTATTCTCGACGGAGACTGTGAAAACCGTTCAGATTTCAGCTGCTTTGACTTGTTGACATCTTTCTTCACACAAAAAGTCATGTTTGGTAAGTGCAGTGGCACAAATATGATGTAATTTGGAATAATTAAGGTTTATTTTACTTGAAGACTTCAAGGGTACATTTATTTGACCAGTATTGTGAGCTCTAATTATAATTTAAATTCCTGTTTTTTAATTTGAATATACACCAGCCATATATTATGTACACCTTACCGGGCTGAACCTAGTTTTGCCTTCAGAAATGCCTTAATCCTTTGTGGCATAGATTCAACAAGGTACTGGATAATATTCCTCAAGAGATTTTCCTCCATATCATGATAGCATCACGCAATTGCTGCAGATTTGTTGGCTGCACATCTATGATGCGAATCTCCCGTTCCACCACATCCCTAGATACTCTATTTGATTGGGATCTGGTGACTGTGGAGGCCATTTGAGTACAGCGATCCTACCTTGGTGACAAGTGGGACTGACAGTGTAAACAGTGATAATGTCTCCTTATCTCCGCTTTTGGTTTTGGTAACAAACCAAAAGATTCAGTAAAAGCAGAATGACCGTGATATGCGGACGTCTACATTTTGGTGCTTTGCTTTCGTAGCCATCACCTAGCAACAGCTGTACACGAAACAGCAGCTTGATGATGCAAGTGTACCGAGGTTCAGAAGGAAAAAAGATGGTGTGAACACAAACCAGCCGAGGGGGGACTATCGAACTTGGGTTCAGACCAGGCATTCGGCCCAAGTGAAAGCACCCTAAGAGTGTTAGTGTTATGTAATCATATGGGCTCAGGACTACTTTGTTGAATCCTTTGTTAAGTACCACAAAATGTAGTTACATCCACAAAGGCCCGTGAAAACGGTACTGTGCCAAAAGGAAGCCCTATGTTAACAGTGTCCAGAAGCGCCGTTGACTTCTCTGGGCTTGGAGTAATCTGGAATAACAACATATTAGTATAATTGTTTTATTTTTAATTGTTACAAATTTTTTTTGTGTAGCCTTGGTGAAAATATTAAATAAAATAAGCTGTGACCAGGGCTTGACATTAACTTTTTTGATCCCCAGCCACTGTGGCTAGTAGTTTTCCACCGTTACTAGCCACTCGCCATTTTCACTGGCCACAATTTTTGTTGTTGGGATATTATATTTTTTATGCATAAATTTGACTTTGGCATGCTAAAATGACTTCATTTAAATTTTGTGTTTTTTCCACTTGCCTTCATTTAACAGTTTTTTGTTTATGAGCTTACTCAATGAGCATGAGCAAATGGGTTATGCTTTCATAAAAAGTGTCGCATTGCAATTAGATTTCTTTCACAGGACTTTTCAGGGCTCAACACAATAAGGATTGACCTTTTTTTTCTCTGGCCACACCAAAATTATTATTTCCTTGCCACAAATTTTAAATAATGTGTCAAAAAAACTAAATACTGCTGTATGCATACACTATTTATTCAACAAAACAGCTGACGTTTAAAATATATATATTCTCACGTATCTAAAACTATGCACAGTGGTTTGTTTTGGCTCCCAGATCACCAGTTCACTTTGCATACAACAACATAGTAAAGCAATATTATTGAAAAAGAATGATTATTAAACTATATTAACAAAAATAACAGCAAGCAAAAGAAAGCCGGTACAAAACATTCCGTGCGCGATAATGAAATGATGATGCCGCGCACACGGTTAATGTTAGGCCAATTAATAATCTGTTCAAAGAATGGTTAAAGCGAAAGCGACAACAACCTGCTGCTGCCTACAAAAAATCTCAAGCCCTTGAAGGACTGTGGGTGCACAAGCATCACACTAGTTTCATTTCGAGGGCGAGGCACGGTTGCTTCGAGTGAGGAAATGGCACAGGAGCTTTTAAACACTAAAGCCCTCATCAGTGAGTAAGGAAAGCCTGTCTCACTGTGCGCGTGATCCTCTCATTCGTTATTCACCTGCTTTCTTTTGCTTGCACGAAAAATCTGTTTTTGTCAGTTGTGCTGGTTCTCGATTCTAAGATCACATTGCGCATATAGACAAACGGTCATAAACTGACAGTCTAATCTGTAGTGGCGACGAGCCAGCACTGGCAATTTAAACATGAGTTTCAGCCAGCCAAAGTGGCTACTGGGAGTGTCTGTCTAAAGGCCGATTTATACTTCTGCGTCAAGTGCACGCGTATGCTACGGCGCACGCATATAAAAATGTAACGCGTACGCATAGCGCAAGCTCTGTGATTGGTCGGCTTGGTAGCGATGACGAGTGTGGGCGAAGGTGAGAGCCGCGCGCCCGATGCAGCGAGTGTTTACAAGTGTGGAGTCCCGTGAAGGAGCTCCGGATAGGGACTGTTGTTTTGTGTTTACCTTATGATTAAAGTTGTTGCACGTCCGCCGGTTCCCGCCTCAAAATGAGCGAATTTGAGCCACTTGTACATTAAGAAAGTGTTTAGAAAAATAGAACACCATCGAAGAAACTCGACACAGAGAAACATAAATACCTACTGCCAGCTGGTGTTTCAGAAGTGTATTGCAGAGAAACAGAAACAGCGTGCAGAAGTATAAATGCACAGCTACGCGCAAGGCATACACCGTGGGTTACGGCGATCACTTGACGCAGAAGTGTAAACCAGGCTTAACCCGCCACAACCGAAATCGACCCGCATTTGGCGGGTGTTAATGTAAAGCCCTGGCTGTGACTCTTGAAAATAAAAGTTCAAAAAAGGTTTGTCATTGGGATCCTGTAGAACTATTTTTATTTAGATGCTTTCAGTGAATAGTTCCTAAAGAACCATTTTTTGTGTGTCAAGAACAAAACCTACAGAAATTTTTTGTTCAATCCAAATGTTCTACAGATGCTAAATGTTCTTCACTGAATCACCAACACCACAAAAACCTTTATTTTTTTTTAATAGTGAGGATGTGAATTAGTGAAACCTATCGATGCTCAACAGATCACATTACATTAGATTAGTAGAAAAATTCATTAGTTTTCCTCTCAACAGAGAAATTGGCAGAACATCACCTGTGAACGTACATGACTGACATAGCACAAACATCGCCAAGTAATATTTATAGGCCCTGCAGGATGTCAAGCCTTTTGTATTTCCACAGAAGAATAACATCAGATTCGAAGATGACCAAAGCAGTTATCCTCTAGAGAGTCTCTCCAAAATGTAAAAGCCTGTCCCTGACCTCTGTCAGCCCACATTAGCGGTGCTGAGGGAGATTTGGGTTTTTAATTAAGCGGCGTCTTGTTCTCACCGCCCGCTGCTTTTGTCTTTGCACCTGACGACCGCCTCTAAATGCTGCTCGCTGATGGAGTTTGATGTGCTCGTCTTAACAGAGACTGACAGCAGAAGCACACTCAGAAAAATTATTTTTGCTTTACTTATTTAAAGCTGAAACAACTAAATTCTTGAGATTTTTTGGGGGACAACTTAATTGTTTTATGTTCAATCCTCTTACATTTGTTACATTAACTTAATCCATTTGTGCTGGGACAACATGAATGAATTGTGTGGAGATCTGATCTGCCAGATCACATACACTGGAGAAATCAGTGCTCTTATCAGTGTTTTTGCATCTTGTTTTTATATCATGTTTACCCAACAAATACTACACTCACTGGCCAATTTATTAGGTACACCTCTCCAACTGCTCATTAACGCAGATCAGCCAATCACATGGCAGCAACTCAATGCATTTAGGCATGTAGACATGGTCAAGACGATCTGCTGCAGTTCAAACTGAGCATCAGAATGGGGAAGAAAGGGGATTAAAGTGACTTTGAACGTGGCATGGTTGTTGGTGCATGACGGGCTGGTCTAAGTATTTCAGAAACTGCAGATCTACTGGGATTTTCATGCACAACCATCTCTATGGTTTACAGAGAATGGTCCGTAAAAGATTAAATATCCAGTAAGCGATAGTTCTGTGGGTGCAAATGCCTTGTTGATGCCAGAGGTTAGAGGAGAATGGCCAGACTGGTTCCAGTTGATAGAAAGGCAACAGTAACTCAAATAACCACTCGTTACAACCAAGGTCTGCAGAAGAGCATCTCTGAACACACAACACGTCCAACCTTGAGGCAGATGGGCTACAGCAGCAGAAGACCACACCGGGTGCCATTCCTGTCAGCTAAGAACATGAAACTGAGACTACAATTCACACAGGCTCACCAAAATTGGACAATAGAAGATTGGTGAAACGTCGCCTGGTCTGATGAGTTTCGATTTCTTCTGCGACATTTGGTAAGGTCGAATTTTGCCATCAACAACGTGAAAGCATGGATCCATCCTGCCTTGTATCAACGGTTCAGGATGCTGGTGGTGGTGTAATGGTGTGGGGGATATTTTCTTGACACACTTTGGGCCCATTAGTACCAATTAAGCATCGTGTCAATGCCACAGCCTGCCTGAGTGTTGTTGCTGACCATGTCCATCCCTTTATGACCACAGTGTACCCATCTGATGGCTACTTCCAGTAGAATGACGCACCATGTCATAAAACGTGAATCATCTCAGACTGGTTTCTTGTATATGATAATAAGTTCACTGTATTCAAATGGCCTCCGCAGTCACCAGATCTCAATCCAATAGAGCACCTTTGGGATGAGGTGGAACGGGAGATTCACATCATGGATGTGCAGCCGACAAATCTGCAGCAACGAACTCACAGCTGTTTACTGAGTGTAACTACAGATACAGGGACACAGGAGCATTTTAAAGCCATGAGTTTGGTGAACTGATGACCTTCGCTGTCATTACTGTCTGCTCAACAACGCTCAAATGTTAGTGGGAAATAGATGTTTTTAAATTTCAGTATCGAATGGTACCGAATTTCATTATCGCAACAACCCTGTGCTGACTCCAGCAATTATGAATTACGTAGCTCAAAACGTATAGTCCAAGTCCCTTTAAGGCAAGTCATTTCACTCTGCAGCCATCTTTGAAACGCCTCTTGGGCAGTATGCTCGGGCATTCTGTTTGAATGGGGAAACATTAAATTCTCCAAAACTACTTGCCAAGCGTACGATTACATTACATATTACAAATAACCAATAAAATTAAACAACAACTGTCTATTTAGTTTAATTTCTAAATGTTCGTATCACACAAAATCTGCAGAAACTCACCTCTAGTCCAAGCCCCTCCCCGGAAAGTTGTCATTCTATAGCAATCGCTGATTGGCTCCTGTACTAGAAAGCGGGCTTTATTCGCCATATAGCAACCGCTGATTGGCTCCTGTACTAGAAGGCGGGGCTTCATTCGCCATAACGACTGTTACACTTTTTCCCCATTCAAAAAAATACAAGTGACACGTCTTGTGTATTCTATAGACTTTGGTATAGTCAAAGAGCTTAGAATGACCAAGAGGCGACACTCAATAGAAAGTTCCATTGCAACAGCAGCGCCCAGCAACAGCCCCGTGATTCTGCCATTTTGGAGTGAAAGCGAATGGCTGTCCATTGGACCTTATTGCTGTCGTGTTGGCAAGCAGCTGCTTTGTTTTTTATTTATTTATTTAAAAAGCACATAAAAGCTGAGATACAACCTGGAAGACGACAATACAACACTTACTATCACAATCATCAGCACTTTTAATAGTTTATTTTACAGACTTATAATATGCTGTTGTTCTATTGGAATTTTCATTCCAAAATGGCCACCCCGCCATCTAGTGGCTGTTTCCCAAATCCCACTAGAATGTAATCGCACTATTGGTAATTCTATTCTCTTTGGGATAGTTCAAAATGCTATAAAAAACAAAGTGTAGCACTTACTGCTTATTGAAGTGCAGTTTGATCACAGAGAGTTGGAACAGATCTTTTAATCAGAGTTTCTTTGCAAATCCTGTCTCGTGAACATGATTATTTGTGTTAATACTAGTAAATATGCACATGGGCCTCAAAATTGCTGAGATTTGGATCCTATTTTAACATCAGGAAATTAAAAAAAGAGACTTATTGTGTTTATATTACTCCAATTTAACAGTGGACACACAATACCTACACATATTTCAGTCCAAAAAACTTCCAAAAGTTGACTTTGCATCACAGGTGCCCTTTAAGAAAGCATTCAATCTTTAACAACTGTTGGTCAAAGCACATAATATTAATTCCACCACAATAAAACACTTGATATTGTAACAAACTGATTCGCACAACATTTAACCAGTAATTCCATCATATTCCCCATTCATTCTGTTTAAAATTTTGCAAATGCGTAGCACTAACATGGCTGTAAGTCTGTCTAACCACTATCATTTCAAAGCAGCGCAACAATGTAAAAAACACTGCAAAGATTTCATATTCCAGACGCTGCTTCAGCATCCGTTGTTCAGGCTCTCACCTTTTAGTCACTCTCTTTGCTTTCATTCCCATTCTCAGCTTGGTTCCTTTAAACATTACAATTAAGACACGCATTTAGTCGGGCTCTTGCCATTATGAGAACAAACCCTCCGGTACGCAGTCACGAAAAAGCAAAATGGCAATCAGCGGCTCTATTGTTCGCCAGGTTTCAAAAACTGGCACCTCAGCCTCACGCTCGAGTATTTTTCCTTTCAAACATCACGCTGCAATCTGAGGCGAGGCTTCTCATAAGTTTCCCCATTGATCTGCGGTGTGCCTAAATATGAGAATGGCTGTGCGCCCAATGACGCACCGCATGAAATTTTCGAAATCTCATGAATATCGCGGATTGGTTTCCAGAATTTATTTTAGGTCCTGGACCCAAATAAAATGGTTCAATTCAGCCAAAAAAGCTTGGGCTTAGACTTTGTCATGGAAATTTCATCCTACTTATACATAGAAGCCAGACTTATTGTCAGAGTTGAACAAAAGTGGTTTAACATGCTCGTTTCTATGCTTGATTGTTCCTCCATACATGTTTTTGAGCATCTCTTCTGGTCCGTGAGCCTCTGTTTGTGGTAGATTAGTAATGCTTCCCCTCTGTCACGGACAGCAGAAGGAGAGAGACATGGTGCGAACGTGTGCCAGTCCTGAGCAGCTATAACACCCAGTAGGGTCTCGAGCATGTTCACCCATTACATAAGCACAAACAACTCCAGTGGCTATAGATACGTGGCTTATGAAACAAGTTGTTGATAATGTAACTTTCTGTTTTTAGATCTTCAAATATGTGCTGATTAAAGACGCCTGCTCAGATGGATAGGAAAATCTGATTGTTCACCCAAAAATGTCAATTTAAAGGGGTCGTTCACCAAAAATGTACATTTGAAGGGATAGTTCAGCCCCAAAAAAAATACATTTAAAGAGATAGTTCACCCAAAAACAAAAATTTAAAGGGGTAGTTTACAAAAAAAAGTAAATTTAAAGGCATAGTTTCCCCAAAAATGAAATGATAAAGGGGTTGTTCACCAAAAATGTAAGTTTAAAGGGATAGTTCTCCCAAAAATGAAAACATAATGGGGTCATACACCAAAAAAAATTCAGTTTAAGGGGATAGTTTACCCAAAAATTAAAACATAAAGGGGTAATTCACCAAAAAAAAGTGAATTTAAAGGGATAGCTAACCCAAAAAATGACAAATTAAAGGCACAGTTCACCCAAAAATGAAAATTTAAATGGGTAGTTCAATTCAATTCAATTCATCTTTATTTGTATAGCGCTTATACAATGTAGATTGTGTCAAAGCAGCTTCACATGGAAGTTTATAGTGAATTGAAACAGTGTCAGTTCAGTTTTTAGTGTTTAAGTTCAGTTCAGTTTAGCTCAGGTCAGTGTGGTTTAATAATCACTACTGAGAGTCCAAACACTGAGGAGCAATTCCATCGATGCGCAGCTCTACAGTTCAGCAAAAATTTTAATTTAAAGGGTCAGTTCCAGCCAAAAATGAAAATCTAAAGGGACAGTTTAGCCAAAAGTGAAAATTTAAAGGGATAGTTCACTCAAAAATTTAAATTTAAAGGGATAGTTCATTCAAAAATGCTAATTTAAAGGGATGATTCACCCAAAAATGACATTTTTAAGGAGTAGTTTACCCAAAACTTAAGATTTAAATAGAAATTTACGCAAAAATGTGAATTTAAAGGGATAGTTCATCAAAAAATGCAAATTTACAGGGATAGTTCAGCAAAAAAAAAAAAAAAACATTTTTAAGAGGTAGTTTACCCAAAAATAAAGATTTAAATGGAAAATTCACCAAAAAAAAGAAAATTTAAAAGGATAGTTTAGCCAAAAATGAAGTTTTAAAGGAAGAGTTTACCAAAAAATAAATATTTAAAGGCATAATTCACCCAAAAATGTCAATTTAAAGGGATAATTAATCAAAAAAAATCAAATTTAAAAGGGCGGTTCACCAAAAGATGAAAATTTAAAGGGATAGTTCACACAAAAATGTAAATTTAAAGGGATAGTTTACCAAAAATATGAAAATTTAAAGGGATAGTTCACCCAAAAAGGTCAATTTAAAGGGATAGTTTAGCGAAAAAAATTTATTTAAAGGGATAGTTTACCCAAAAATGAAAATTTAAAGGGATAGATCAGCCAAAAGTGTCAATTTAAAGGGACAGTTAATAAGAAAATGCTAATTTAAAGGGATAGTTCACAAAAAAATGAAAGTTTAAGAGGGATAGTTTACCCAAAAATATCAATTTAAAGGAATAGTTTAGCTCACAAATGAAAATATAAAGGGAGAGTTTACCCAAAAATAAAATTTTTATTCTAAATATTTTTATTCTAAATAATGAGTTGCTCTCAGTTCAGTTAATTCAAGCATGGTACCATGATATCTGTGCAGTAAGTCCATTGGTAAAATCTCCTCACTACTAAATATACCACGGTCAACAAGTATTGTTTTTTATGACAAGGTATAAGCAAAGGTGTAACCCATTTTCTGCAGAGTCAATAGCTCCAGACCTCAACTTATTGTAGCCTTCAGAATAGCTCAAGAGCAATGTGAAGTGAGCATCATGGAGTGTTTCCATGGTGAGCAGCTGCATTAAATCACAAAGTGTAATGCAAAACATAGGATGCTTTGGAGTAAAGCACACTAGTATTGGACTCTACAGCAGTGAAGGCATGTTCTCTGGAGTGACCAATCATATCTGATGGATGAGCCTGGGTTTAACAGTTGCTTGCCTTACCGCATTGTGAGAAGTGTAAAGTTTAGTGAAGGGGGGATTGTTTATGATTATGATGTGTGGCTGTTTTTGGTTGGCTTTGGCCCCTTTGTTTCAGTGGAAGAATTTAATATTTTAGCATACCAAGACATTTAGAACAACTTCATACTCCCAATTTTGTGGAAACAGTTTGGGGATGGAGATTTCTATTCCAGTTTGGTGTAAAAGAACTTGACTGGCCTGCATAGAGTCCTAACCTCAACCTAATAGAAATTTTTTTTATGAATTAAAGAGGAGACTGTGAGCCAATATTGTGTGTGTGTGTGTGTGTGTGTGTGTGTGTGTGTGTGTGTGTGTATTGAGAGAGAGAGAGAGAGAAAGAGAGAGAGAGAGAGAGATAATATTGCCTGGCTCGCAGTCTCCACTTTAATTCATACCAAAAATGTTTTATCAGGTGTATACATTTACTGAGTATACTGAGAAAATGATCTGAGTTACCATGGCGATGGTGATAAATCTCTTTCTTATCAAGGTTATCCAATACTTTGCCTGTGCGCTGTCTGAGGAGTGTACAGAGTAATTGATCATTACTAGACTAGACCTATTGATCAGAATCGGTGCATTCAAAGATTTGTCGATTGTGACAAAACACTCACTGCAGACCATATGTCTCCGTCAACAAACTCTGAGATGTTTGCTTCACTTTCATTAGTAATTAGGGTGGAGGTGGAGAGAATAATCATTAAGCCCTTTCCAACACTTCACAATCATTTTGGTTGAAACTTAAGGACCTTTCTTTTAAGAAGCTTTAAAGACCCCCTATTATGCATTAAAAAAGGTCATAGTTTGGTTTGGGGGGTCTCCAATAACAGGCTGATATGCATGCAAGGATAAAAAAAACACTTTCATTGTCTTATAATATGCACTTATTTTTACCTAATTAACAACTCCCATATGATTTATTCAGCGATTCATTTGTTCCCAAACCCCCTTTTAGTGCAATGCTAATCTGCGCTGATTGGTCCGATAACACAGTCTGTTGGAATTGGTCGACTGCGTTCAGTGCGAGACGGAAAGAAATGCCCACCACGGCTTACCAACAAGTTTGAAGTAGTCAGAGTGCAGGGTGTATGTGTGAGCCCAGCGCAGGAGTGCATTAAAACAATACAGTTAAACATCAGCTCTATTCGTAAGAATGACACACATTCAGTGTTAATCCACACAGCGGCAAAAGCTGAACTATTTTAAAACTTGCCCGCTGCACGTGTAGGAACAGCTGACGGTGGCCATAGCAACGACAAAATGGCACGTGTCGCGTTTTCAATGTGCCTTTAGACGCTATATATGTCACGGTTGTGGATCTGTCTGTTCTTCTTGCATGTGTGTGTGTGGGAAGTGGGTGTGTTTGTTTGAGTATATCTTCACCGCGTGGTGTGTGTGTGTGTTTACATTCATCAGCTGGGTTGTCACGTGTCTTG
>CAIGQZ010032741.1:8120250-8146884 GCA_903798205.1 Danio tinwini | reverse complement strand
GTTTTCCCTTAACCTGAGTACGTTTGAAGGCCTGTGACTGCTGTTAGTGTTTTCCTGAAGGTTTTCAGACTGTTTAACTCTACACTCTCAGAAATAAAGGTACACAAGCTGTCACTGAGGTGGTACCTTTTCAAAAGGTACAAATTTGTACCTACAAGGTCCACATTAATACCTCAAGGGTACATATTAGTACCTAAAAAGTACAAAAATGTTCCTCTTAACATTTGTAGGTACTAATATATACTTTTGAGGTACCAATATGGACCCTTTAAGTACAAATTTGTACCTTTTGAAAAGGTACCACCCCAGTGACAGCTTGTGTACCTTTATTTCTGAGAGTGTAGGGCACTTGTAAAATGAGTGTATTTCCTTCAAAAAGGTTAACTTAATGGATTTGTCTTGGGACAAAGTGAATGAATTGAGTGGAACCCAGCATTTTTACAGTGTGCACACAGTTCTGTCCAAATAGCTTCCAAAGGTTGATTTTGCATTATAGGTGCCATTAAATGGCTAATCTCTAGGCCTTACACTCTAACAAATGCTGGGTTATTTCAACCCAATCTTGGGAAAAATATGGACAAAAACAACTGGGTTAATTTTTTTAATTCTATTTTTAACAGGATGCTAATGGTCTAATCCGATTCAATGATCTATGCTAAGCTAAAAGTGCAGCCTGGGAGATCAGCCATGGATTCAAAAATGTTAAAAGTCATCTGTTTAACTCTAGGGCACTTGTAAAATGAGTGTATTTCCTTCAAAAAAGTGGAGTTTTCTCTTAACCTGAGTGTGTTTGAAGGCCTGTGACTGCTTTTAGTGTTTCCAGACTCATGACTGCAGCTCATCTGCATGTGGGCTCTCATTAACACGATCAGTCACTTGAGCGACAGCAGAGAAGTATGAAAACGCACTGAAATCACCTCGCGATCTCACAGCACGACCTCGGCCTAATTTATGGAAAGGCCCGCTTTCTCAGTGTGGCTCCGCGCGTGGAGAAAACACAGCTCTGCATCTCAATCGCAGACCTCAGAAGGAGAAAACACCCACTGCGTTCATGACAGATGCTAACATCTCCCGTCTCCGGAGAGATAAATGCAGATGACTTGCTTCATTCTTTTGATCAAATATAAAGTCACAACAGAAAACACGCAGTGAAATTAAGTGAATCGTGCTGAAATTTCCAGGACTGCTGTTCACATTTCAGTAAGTTATTGTTGATTTTTTTAATTTTATACTTTTTTATGGTGGTCCTGAAAGCATTTAATGGACAGTCACCACTTATATTCAGCTCATCCTGAGACTAAGTAAATAATTATTCATTCATTTTCAACCGCTTTTTAGGGGCCGGGTCACGGGGGCAGCAGTCTTCCCCCAGACTTCCCTCTCCCCAGACACTTCCTCCAGCTCGTCCGAGGGGATTCCAACGTGTTTCCAGGCCAGCCTAGAGGCATAGTCCTTCCAGTATGTCTTAAGTCTTCCTCAAGGCTTTCTCCCGGTGGGACATGACTGGAACACCTCCCTAGGTATAGGCGTCTAGGAGGCATCCGAAACAGATGCCCAAGCCACCTCAGCTGACTTCTCTAGACGTGAAGGAGCAGCGGCTCTCCTCCGAGCTCCTCCCGGATGACAGAGCTCCTCACCCTATCTAAAAGAGTGCGCCCTGCCACCCTGAAAAGAACTCATTTCAGCCACTTGTATCTGAGATCTTGTCCTTTCGGTCTTGACAATAGGTGTAAGTAGGAACGTAGATTGACTGGTAAATCGAGAGCTTTGCCTTTCAGCTCAGTGCCTTCTTTACCACAACGGACTGGAACATTGACGGCACTCATGTTCCATCCTTCCCTCACTCGTGATAAAAACCCCAAGATACTTAAACTCCTCCACCTGGGGTAAGGACTTACCTCCAACCTGAGGATGGCAAACCACCTTTTTCTGTTGGAGCACCATGGCCTCGGACTTGGAGGTGCTGATTCTCATCCCAGCCACGTCACACTCGGCAGCAAACCACCACAGTGCATGCTGAAGGTCCATGTTCGATAAAGCCAACTGAACAACATCATCTGCAAATAACAGAGATGAAATCCTGTGCTTCCCAAATCAGACCCCCTCTGGCTCATGGTTGCGCGTAGAAATTCTGTCCATAAAAATTATGAACAGAATTGGTGACAAAGGGCAGCCCTGCAAGAGATTTCATCTCTGTTATTCATAGACAATGTTGTTCTGTTGGCTTCTTTGGACATGGACCATCAGCATGCACTGGGGCTGTTTGCTATCAAGTGTAATGCGGCTGGGATGAGAATCAACCCCTTCAAGTCCAAGGCCATGGTACTCCGGTGAAAAAGCTGACTTGCCATCTTTAGGTTGTAGGAAAGTCCTTATCTCAGGTGGAGGAGTTCAAGTATCTCTGGGTTTTGTCCCCGAGTGAGAGAAGGATGGAATGTAAGATTGACAGGCAGATCGGTGCAGCGTCAGCAGTAATGCCGCAATGCGTTGTTGTAAAGAAGGAGCTCAGCCGAAAGGCAAAGCTCTTGATTTACCGGTCAATCTACTTCCTACTCTCACCTATGGTCATGAGCTTTGGGTCATGACTGAAAGAACAAGATCTTGGATACAAGCGACCGAAATGAGTTTCCTTTGCAGGGTGGCAGGGCACACCCTTATAGACAGGATGAGGAGCTCTGTCACCCCGGAGAGGAGGCCTCAGGGAAGACCCAGGACATGCTGGAAGGACTATGTCTCTCGTCTGGCCTGAGAATGCCTCAGGATCCCCCGAAGGTGATGGAGGAGGTGTCTGGGAAGAGGGAAGTCTGGGGTTCTCTTGAGAAACTGCTGCCCCCGTGACCAGGCCCCAGAAAAGCGGAAGAAGATTATTGAATGAATGAATGAATGAATGAATGAATGAATTAATAATTATTACGTCAGGCTACACTGTAAAAACAAATCTGTAAATTATCCGTTTTATGTATTTTGAGATTCATGTTTTTATTTTTTATTTTCTTCCTGTTTGTTTATGCTTTTGAATTGCATTATGTGACCTTAATCTTTATCCCAACAACTTTTAACCTTTAAAAAAGTGACTTTTATTAACACTTTTAATAGTGTAAAGTGCTATATGCGGGTTGGTGTCATATTTTACGCTATAAAAACCTTGTAATAAACTTAGTAAAAAGTACATTTTCTGTTATTTAACAGACTTATTTCTCTAGATATTATTTATTATACATTACATTATTTCAAACTACTAAAATGTCAATAAAAGTCACTTTGTTAAACTGTAGAGTCCACTTTTCAGAAATCAAGGTCCCATAATGCAATACACAACCATAAGTAAACAGAAAATACCTGTAATTAACAGATGTTTTTTACAGTGTATAGTTCCTAGCCTTATTGGCCTAGAAAATGTCAACTTTTAATTTTTTCGTTGGTCTTAGTACATGATGTAACTACAGAAGAGTCAGCCTTTAAATAGGAAAATGACCAAATCTCTTTTTTGAAATTTTAAAGCGAGATGCTAATGGTCTAATCCGTTTCAATGATTTATGCTAAGCTAAAAGTGCTCCCATTATACCATGAGACCATCTGAAATGGTAAAACTCAAATGTTTAACTCTAGGTGTAATAAAGGATAATAGCTTATAGCTTATATTAAGTTAACAGTTAATATAGCTTATTTACAAATAATAAAAAAAGAAAAAAGTGAGTGTTACTTTAAATAGAAGCTGTTAAAACTTCTAATCGTATATGAAACTACATTTAAAGTTAAGGTACTGAAAAAAAAGATCATTCAAGTGCACTTACAGAACACCTTTTTTCATTCATTCATTCATTCATTCATTCATTTTTGGCTTAGTCCCTTTAATAATCAGAGGTTTCCACAGTGGAATGAACCACCAACTTATATAAACACCAGCATATGTTTTACACAGTGGATGTCCTTCCAGCTGCAACCCATCGCTGGGAAACACTCATTCACAGACATACACTACGGACAATTTTGCTATTCACCTGTACCGCATGTCTTTAGAACTTGTGGGGGAACCAGACCACCCGGAAGAAACCTACGCCAACACGGGAAGAACATGCAAACTCCTCACAGCACTGCCAACTGACCCAGGCGAGGCTTGAACCAGCGACCTTCTTGCTGTGAGGCGAACGTGCTACCCACTGCCACCGCGTCACCTTAGTAATTTCATAATTATCATTTTAAAGTTGGGCGACACGGTGGCACAGTGGTTATACTGTCGCCTCACAGCAAGGTCGCTGGTTTGAGTCCCAGCTGGGTCAGTTGTCTGTGTGGAGTTTGCATGTTCTCCCCGTGTTGGCGGGGGTTTCCTCCGGGAGCTCCGGTTTCCCTCACAGTCCAAACACATGCGCTATAGGTGAATTGAATAAACCAAATTGGCCGTACGTAGCCTATAAGTGTGAATGCAAGAGTGTTTGAAGAGTTGCGGCTGGAAGGGCATATGCGTAAAACATATGCTGGATAAGTTGACGGTTCATTCCGCTGTGAATGAATGCATTTACCTGCACATAATCACGTTTTATGGCGTTTAATCAAGTGTTCAAGCACAGACTCATGTAAAAAAAACTAAAATAAATCCTGTTCATTTAAAACAAATCAGACAAACAGTCCACATCTCATGAGAATTGGACAAGACAGCTCGGATGTAATTGAAATGTTTAATAGTACGTTTTAATATAAGGGAATTATAAATAAAAAAATGGTCATTCAGTAACAGTGAATATGGTAGAATGGCGCCATCTGCTGTTAGTGAATCACAAATGTACTTATTACTCTAACTATACTACAGTATATGCATTTGTAAGACTTTGCAAATATTGTTTAAATATTGTTAGCCTAAGCGGCGATTTTATTACCTCATTTGATTATTTTATTTTTTCAACCTTTAAAGTGTTGATATGTGAGAATAAGCTTTCATCGATGGCCTGCTTCATCTCCCTGATTCTTTCTTTTTTCTTGTTTTCTTTCTTTCTTTCTTCCTTTCTTTTTCTGCGTTTCTGTATTGTTAACTTCAACTCTTCTTCCAATCCACTGTCAACAAGATAAATGTCTGAAAAAAAGAGAAGGTCTTTTTTTACTACAAGCATGTTTAGATAAAGACATGTCCTTGTGTTCCAATCCTACGACTTTCATTCATTTTGTGAACACAAATGATGATATTTTATATAAAATTGACATAAACCATTTATTAAATAAAGGTTGATAATAACCTAAAGTCATTTTTTTATGAAAATATATGAATGGATTATTTAACTGCCACACACACACACACACACACACACACACACACACACACACACACACACACACACACACACACACACACACACACACACACACACACACACACACACACACACACACACACACACACACACACACACACACACACACACACACACACACACACACACACACACACACACATCCTTAAAAACTAAAAAGTAAATATTTTCTTTTCAGCTTAGTCCCTTTATTAATCCGGGGTCACCACAGCGGAATGAACCGCCAACTTATCTAGCACGTTTATTACACAGCGGATGCCCTTCCAGCCGCAACTCATCTCTGAAACATACACTTATACACTACGGACAATTTAGCCGACATGTCTTTGGACTGTGGGAAAAACCGGAGCACCCGGAGGAAACCCATGCGAACGCTGGGAGAACAAGCAAACTCCATACAGAAACGCCAACTGACCCAGCCGAGGCTCGAACCAGCAACCTTCTTGCTGTGAGGCGACAGCACTACCAACTGCTCCACTAAAAAAAATAATGTGTATAAATATATTTATTTATTTTTTTATATTAATTTCTGTATAATTATTGAATAATATGCAAATGTTTATATGATTAGTGTATAATATAATTTTGTTTGTCTTTTAGTAAATGTATTAAACGATAGACCTAGCCTACTGCAGCTTTGTTTACCAAGCATGTGGTTCTTATTGGATTTGCATTGTAAATTAAAAGTAGAGTGATTTTTTTTTGTTTTTTTTATTTTATTTATTTATAAATAAATAAAAAATTAATTTAGTATTTTATTTTATTTCTTTATTTACTTTTTATTTTATTAATTTAATTTATTATTTAATTTAATTTTATTTCATTTTATTATAATTAATATTATTACAATTTTTTACAACTTTATGGACAGAAATAGCAAATAAAACGTCCTCAGATCCTGTCTGGGCCTGTGTTTCTTGTTGACAAGTTTTCTGCTGCTAATGTCTAACATTGACCTTTGAGTGTAAAGTAAAATATATTGCATATATAAAACCATCCTTAAAGGCCAATTTTTTTTAACCACTGTGTTAAACCGAATCCCAAAACACATTCCCAGCCAATCAGCAGTAAGGGGCATTTCAAGAAACTATCACAGAGATAACGCAGGAATAAACGGGGTGGTTCCTGTTAAATTATGGCTGCGTTTGTATTCAACATCATTTGGCAAAATTCACTTAGTTCACCTTTAAAGTCTGCATGAAATCAAAATTCTAAATCCAATTATTATTTTTTTAGCACACATATAAATGGTATTAGCCTACTGCAATTCAATCATTATGATGAAACAGATTTTTTAACAGTTACATATGAAAATAAACTCATTTTTAAAAAATCTGTAAAAAAATTATAAAAATGTAAAAGTGTTACAATTTCCACAGAAAAGATTTTAGAATAAAAAAACACAAATATTTCTTGAGCAACAAATTATGATATTTAACAATTATGATTTTACAAATAAATATAAAAATAACTCAATAAAAAAATCTGTAAAAAAATATCAAATTTAAATAAAAAAGTGTCATATTTCCAAAAAAAGTGAAAGCAGTTTTTAGAATAAAAAAGAAATATATCATGAGCAACAATTATAAATTTAACAATTAAATATCAAAAGAAATCTCAATTTAAAAAAATCTGTAAGAAAAAATGTCAAATAAAATTAAAAAGTCACAATTTCCACAAAAAACTAAAGTGACAGAACAGTTTTTAGAATAAAAGTAATATTTCTTGAGCAACAAAATATATTATTAATTATGAATTTTTAACAATTAAATATCAAAAGAAATAACTCAATTAAAAAAATCTGTAAAAAATATACATTTCCACAAAAAAGAATGAAAAGAATAAAGGTAATAAAATAGAATTAAAAAATACATATTTCTTGAGCAACAAATTATGATATAAAACTGATCATGTTATACTGAAATAACGATGGAGCCAACTTTAAAATATACAAGAAAATAAAACAGTATAAAACAATTATACAGTTTTGCAGTATTACTATTTTGCTGTATGTCCAACGCTATCTCACCGCAATTCGTAACTTTTTGATTTAGTGGATAATTCGTATGAATTCGTACGATATTATTCATACATATTAGTATGACTTGCTCATCCCCCAATGACGGTTGGGTTTAGGGGTGGGGTTTGGTGCCACGCCCCCTTTTTAAAATCATACGTTTTCGTACAACTCAACTCGTACAAATTTGTACGAATTAAGCCGCATTTCTACTGCCCACAACATTTGGACTCGACTGTCAGAATACGCCCCCTTGTGGCAGTCGCACAGAATTTTCAGTCTTGTCGTGCTCCATGGAAGAAAAGCTGATTGTCGCAATGTCCAAAATAAAGGAGGTACAAAAGCAAGAGCCTTTATTTTCTGTGCGTTCACCAGGGTTGAATGAATGAATGAATAAATACTAGAAACTCATAGACCACTAATTTTGGAGGGAATGTGGAGACAACATAAAAAAAATATATATATATATATATTACTCATATATTGATAGTAATGTTTTTTTCTGATTCAAAATGTAATGAAAAACTACTATTTCTCATCTCGTGCGCATGGACCTGATTGGACAACACTGGAATACATTACATCCAGTCGGCAGGTCGCATACGGTCTAGTCGCAGAAGTTATTTTAACAGATCTGCAGCTCAAATCGGATCCAAATTGTCCGCACACGGAGATGATTGGAACTCCACGCAGCTCCTGGACTACTCTCCATTGGAAATGACTGACATCCAGTCTGTCGCTTGTCGTTTGTCATGTGCAGTGACTGACAATACATAAAATAGTTACGTTTTTTCTTGTGAGGTCAAAATAGTTGCGTTTCCTTGTGACTTTATTATCAAATAAAGTCAGTTCATCCAGACTGATCTCACGAGGAAACGTAAGTATTTTACGTTTTGTCAAATTAGTGGCTAATTCGTACAAATTCGTACGAGTTCAGTCGTACGAAAATGTACGATTTTAAAAAGGAAGCGTGGCACCTAACCCCACCCCTAACCCCAACCGTCATTGGGTGATGAGCAAATCGTACTAATTTGTATGAATTAGATCGTACGAAATCATACGAATTAGCCACTAAATCAAAAAGTTACGAATTGCCGTGAGATTGCGTTGGTTTATCAGATTAAAATCACCAAATACATTACTAAATACTTCAGCATAAAGATGATACAACATAAATCACAAGTCGGCAATATTATTTAATATAGAATTGTTTAATAATTTCATCCAAACAACCTTTTCGTGGATTCCAGTGATAAATTACATGTTAATGTCTTATGGTTGCATGGTACAGTTTTTGTTAACGTCTTCATTAGAGTTTCACAAGAATGATTCACACGCCACATCTGATAATAGATAATATCTTATTATTGATGTACTGCATATTTTGCCTTTCATATCTGTAATAAAGACACTACATGATATATATATGTATATATATATATATACAGCATGTTCAGATACACATCCAATACTCAAGTGACCAAAAGATAGAATGGGGGCATATATTCTTCAAATACTCCTCTGTTAATGAGCAAAACAACAGATCACATGTGGAGATTTAGACGCGCGTCTCTGCTGACGGTGCTTTATAGATCAGTTGGCGAAAACGGAAGATAAAACAAGGCATGTGACAATATACATCACTCCACTTTGAATAAACACTCAGAAAAGAAATGTCAAACTGCAACATCTGATGTGTTCGGTGATCTGAAAATGATCATGCTAACAGATCTTCACACGCTCGGCATGTCTGAAACAGAATATGCGGAAATAAAGCGAATTCGTTTATTTTTTGTTAAAATTTTTGTTCATTTTAGCTGTGCAACAGATGCAGATTTTACCCAAACCGGTGCCTGGAAACAGTAAATGAATGTTATTTCAACACAAGCTCATTGGAAAAACGTGCCTCAGTCTACATTGTTGTGATATGTAAAATAAGTTGCTCCGCAGACTTTTTGTTTTGTGTTATAGATGAGAAATCCACTAGTTGGCACTTATATGTTGCATTACTTTTGTTATACTTTATTAGGTGACATGTCCTCTAGAGGGCGTTGTCTACATTTTTGTGAATCTAAAATATGTCACAATGTGTGTTTCATTGCGAGTTTCTGATAATAAAATTCACTAGAGGGCATTGTCTACATTTTTGCGAATCTGAAATATGTTACTTTTGGTGCGTTTTGTTGTATGTTTCAATAGACATGTCCACTAGAGGGCGCTGTCTAAATTTTTACAAATCTGAAATACGTTACTTTTGATGTGTTTTGTTGTACTTTAATAGGTGACATGTCCACTAGAGGGCGCTGTCAACATTTTTGTGAATCTGAAATATGTCACTTAAGGTGTTTCATTACACGTTTCTAATTAAAAAAAAAATCCACTAGAGGGCGTTGTCTACATTTTTGCGAATCTGAAATAAGTTACTTTCTGGACATTTTGTTGTACATTTCATTTGACATGTTCACTAGAGGGCGCTGTCTACATATTTGCGTATTTGAAATTAGTTACTTTTGTAACACTTTGTCGTACGTTTCAGGTGACATGTCCACTAGAGGGCGCTGTCTACAGTTTTGCAAATCTGAAATACGTTACCTATGATGTGTTTCACTGCACGTTTCTAATAATAAATCCACTAGAGGGGTTGTCTACACTTTTGCGACTCTGAAATATGTTACTTCCGGGAGGTTTTGTTGTACATTTCAGTTGACATGTCCACTAGAGGGCGCTGTCCACATGTTTGCGAATCTAAAATACATTACTTTTGGTGCATTTTGTTGTACGCTTGAGGTGACATGTCCACTAGATGGCGTTGCCTACATTTTTGCGAATCTGAAATATGATACTTTCGGGACGCTTTGTTGTACGCTTTTGGTGACATCAACTAGAGGGCGCTGTCTACATTTTTGCAATTCCAAAATACGCTACTTGTGTTTCATTGCACGTTTCTGATGATAAATTCACTAGAGGGCGTTGTCTACATTTTTGTTAATACGTTAATTTTAGTATGTTTATTTGAACGTTTCAGTTGACATCCACATGAAGGTGCTACATTTTTGTGAATACTTAGGGTGTTTCATTGCACTTTTCAGGTGACATGTTCACTAGAGGGCGTTTTTTACATTTTTGCAAATCTGAAGTATGTTACTTTTGGGAGGCTTTGATTTACATTTTAGGAGACATGTCCACTAGAGGACGCTGTCTACATTTTTGCACTACTTTGGGTGTGTTTCATTGCATGTTTCTGATGATAAATCCACTACAGGGCGCTGTCTGCATTTTTGCGAATACGTTACTTTTGGTGCGTTTAATTGTATGTTTCAGGTGACATATCCACCAGAGGGTGCTGTCTACATTTTTGTGAAAACTTAGGGTGCGTTTCATTGCACCTTTTAGGTGACATGTCCACTAGAGGGCATTGTCTACATATTTGCCAATCTGAAATATGTTACTTTTGTTACAATTTGTCATACATTTCAAGTGACATCCACTAGAGGTCGCTGTCTACATTTTTGTGAACCTGAAATACGTTAGGTTTATAGGTTAGATGTTGTTGTTAGTTTCAGATACATGTCAATCTTGTACATGTCCAGAAGAAGGTGGAGCTTGTTATACAGAACACCTAGTGAACAACTGACCTAAAGCCTTCCCAAAATCTAACCAGTGGAGTTTTCTAAAGCAAAGACAAGCAAAAAAGTGCACTGCAACCATATAGCTTTACCTTCATTTTACATTGCTTTTATCTCTTTCGCATGCTTTACCAGACTAGAACCTAAATACTCTGCATTACAAACACAACACCATACAGTGAGTTACTGACAAATTGACCATGCCAGAAAACTTACTATACGGAGATAGACAGGTGAGGCATACGTGATTATAAATCATAGACACTTATAAGTTGATTTTTGATATGTATTTGGATATGTATAATCCTTTATTCATTGATAATATGTCCTCCCTGTAAATGTCATTAGTGTGAAAAGCAACATGGCATTCATTTTACTCAGAAACTGCACTAAAAGGTATGTTTAAGCACTTTACATGTTTGTGCTTCACAAAAAATCTAGGCTAAAGCACATAATTTCCAATGAGCCTGTGTTGCAGCTGTTATTTTTAGCATTTTGTGACCCTCAAGAGTGGACCTTTTTGAGGTAAACACTTGGGTATTTGCAAGGCAGCACTGTAATAAAACCTTCCTCCTATTTGGTATATTTTCTAATATACAATATTGCCAATGGCATGCTATAATCAGACCACTCATCTGGCAAATAAAAAACACTTTTATTTACACGGCAACTTTCTACATCATTTTATCCAAATGTGTCTGATCATTTTGCACCTCTTGGAGTCAATTGTAGTGGAAAGTAGTTCATTCAGGTCATATTTAAAGTTACTGCAGTGTTGTTGCATTGTTTGCTTTATTGTTGTTGTTTTTTTTACAGAAACTATAACGATAAATGATGAAATACATTCAATTCATTGTTGTCATCGCATTGTTTAAAAGCGATTTTATTTTTGCTGTCCTATAATTGGGATTACATACAGATAATCCTTTTCTTCGGCTTAGTCCCTTATTTATCAGGGGTCACCACAGCGGAATGAACCAACAACTATTCCGGCACATGTTTTACACAGCAGATGCCTTCCAGCCACAACCCATTACTGGGAAACACCTATACACTCTCACAATCACACACTCATGCACTACAACCAATTTTGTTTTACCCAATTTACTTACAGCTCAATCTTTTGTGGGGAAACCGGAGCACCCGAAGGAAACCCACCCAAACATGGGGAGAACATGCAAACTTCACACAGAAATGCCAGGGCTCGAACCAGCGGCCTTCTTGCTGTGAGGCGACAACTCACCTGAGCACTTCAATGTACCAATAACTCCTAACAGTATGAGTCTGGATTAAAGAAAGCAAACAGCACAATTGATTTTTAAAACGGTAAGCAAGCGCTGCTCTGGTATTAGTTTGCATATGTGCAGTTTTTGAGTGAGGAACCTCATAATAAGACAGTAATTTAGGTGAAGAACATGCTTGATTAATAAATGTCAGTATATGATGTCAGTATGTTGTTGGTTTAAGATGTTGGCTCTGCGTTGGATTTTGGTCACTTTTCAACACAACCAAATATCAACGTCATTTGACGTCATTACTGGACGTCAAAATAACATTGCCCTTAGATGCTGGCAAGACATTGAATTTTGGTCACCTGACGTCACAACCTAAATCTAACCTAATATTAAAACTTCTTAAGCTGCGTTCACACCAGACGTGGCATGCAAGTAAAACCAAAATGTTCACGCTTCTATTTACGTGCGAATAGCATGACTTATTTGCGAGTAAATAGAGGTGCGAACATTTTACTCGCTTCATTCACGCATCAAATTTGATTCACAATACAGTAGATGTGGATTTACGTTATGGGCAGGGCTTCTGTCTGCCCGGTGACTCTAGCTTTATTGCTAAATGACTAACATTGTTTTTTTTTGAGAAAGTAACTGATCTTTATGTGGTTTACGAAGACTGAAAAACTGTTTGGTGCCGTGTCTGAGTCCATTAGATCCTTTCAGTGGTGCACTCAGCTCTGTGAGTTCATCAACTCCTCCAGAAACTAGACCTAGATGATGGAAGCTTTCAGCGGCGTTTCAAAATGAGCCAAGCCCAGTTTGATGAGCTGTTGTCCGGTGAAGATTTCACCAACAACAGGCGCTACATAATCACGGTCCAACAAGAGAAAGCTCCTGATTGGTTAACGTGGTGTGAATGTCAGCTAAAGTTCAGATTTTTCAACTCGAGCGATCCGAGCTGGTACAAACGGTCAACTCGCGCCACAGGATGTCTATTCGTGTTTTTGCATTGATTAAACATGTAAATCACTCACGCTTGATGCTTCATCCATGTCTGGTGTGAACGCACCATTATGATGTTGTGTGCCTGCTAGGCTAGTTTACTCGAGAGTCCCCTGTAGTGCTTTCGGTGAGTTTAAACAGCTTTTTGGCTATTGGTTGACGCAAAACAGTTGGCTTTTGTCACCACTGGTTGTTTGACATCAGCTGGGTGTGTCATTAAACATTTAAATTATAGGGAAATTCTCAAGCACACCCAATAGAAATCTAAATACGTCAGTGAGCATGTCATTCACTAAGTGAATTTTCTGTGGATCTCAGATTTATGATTGACCACAGCTGGTCTCGCATTAGCTAACACATGATTCATCAATAAGACAGTTCCTAAGTCACCATAAATAACCAGAGTTTCTTACCTGGTTATCTTAGTCTTGAATAATCCCCCCTTCCACCCCTACTCCTCCTCTCTTTTCCTAGATAGGGTGGCCCATTGGTTAGCACTGTTGCCTCACAGCAAGAATGTCACTGAATCAAGTCCTTACCAGGCCAGTGCACATTTCTGTGCAGAGTTTACATGTTCTCTTCATTCCCTGGTTTCCTCCCACCATCCCAAGACATGCAACATAAGTGAATTGACAAAACTAAATTGGCACCATAGATGAGCTTTTAGTCAGCAACATTTCTCTCCAATGCAATCCCTAATTTGTTATCAGCCATAAATAAGTAGGGGAGTTCTCAAACTCTCTCCCTGAAAACTGGAGGGAACCCGGGCACAAGGATCTTATGAGCTCAGGGCTCTCTCCCGGGACAACACGCCAAACGCGCTTTATTATCAAGCATCAGCTAAGTGTGAACTCTTAAAAAACGAAACATACTTAAATACTGTTTTCTTGCTGCCTTGCATGCACAAGTATTTCCTTCATGTAGTTTAAATACTGCATATCAAACATAGCTTTGACATTTTAGTATTTTTTATAATCTGTTGCTTCTTATGAAAATCAGGAAGAATCATTTGGTACTTCTGCTGAATACCATTGTTTTGTTTGATGAATTGTGTATGATTTAATTAGAAGCTGTCAATTTCCAATTTTGGGGACAAACGTGCTCTCGTTTATCAATGTTTCCAGCCGTCAGTGGCACTTTAAATCCTACCGCAGGTTTCTGTCAGTCAGCAGTGTGAAAAAAGAGTGACAAAAAAGAGAAAAGTCACATTCACACAGGCACATGTACACGAACACACGGACCAAAATTAAACGCAATATGTGATTTAAGGCATTCGACGAAATATTGCATGTAGCCCCGGTGTTATACATCAACGTTCCTTCTGATTTCCCCATTGATCCTGCAAAACAGAACGGAACTCAGAAAATGATGGATAATCATCTCAGAAATATCCCACGTGAATGAAACAGTCCTCTTTGGACACTAAGGGCATATTTGGTTTTGGGTATCAGTTTTTTTTCACACAAGCAAGTATTTCGGGGTGACACACACACACACATTATGGAGCATCTGCAGATCGAAGATAAATAACTCTCAAAGTCAATTGAAAAGTTGATGGTTTGTAGAGTAACAATGTACTCCCGCATTGGGCTTCAGTCACCAAAACGGTCTCCCAAAGCCACAGACCATACAAAAAAAACACACATTGCCACTTATGAAGGCAGATAAAGTTGTCTTTGTTTCTGCCAACAGAGGGGCCTCAAGAAGAGTTAATAATTCCCAGGAGGTTTTAATATGGAGACCATTTTAACGTTGGGTCGTTTATGTCTCAGACCCACTCCTGCATGGATCTCTTGCAGTACAGTATGTGGCGCTGTGTGTCCTTCCTCTTGAAGCGAAACACCGTGTAAAGCAGGACCATCATGCACAGCGCCAACACACATGGGATGGCGATGGCCACCGCTTTTTCTGCTCCGCCGCTGCTTTCTAATTTCAGAACGATATCGACTTCATTGTGGTCGTATTGGGGTGGTTCCTCTTCTTGCGGAGGGCTCCAGTCCCAGTCGGGGTCAGTGGGCAGACCGTCGCAGCCCATGAAGTCTCGCAGGATGGATCGAGGGTAGCCTGGCTCTACTCTCAGCCGCTGGTTGTTGAACTTCCAGTACTCCTTTCCCTTGTAGAAATATGTGAATCCTTTGGGAAAAGAGAAGACAAGGTCGTACCCAGTTCCCATAACATTTCCATAAAGTCAGTGTTTCCCAACCCTGTTCCTGGAGGCACACCAACAGTACATGTTTTGGATGTATTCCTTATCTGACCCATTAACTTCAGATTTTGGAGTGTGTTCTTATGTTCTGATGAGTTGATTCAGGTGTGTTTGATTAGGGAGAGGTTAAAAATGGTTAGTGTTTGTGTGCCTTCAGGAACAGGGTTGGGAAACAAAGTTATAAAAACATTTTGTTTAAACTTTATTAGAACATTCAAAATGTCCAGTTTTTTTAGATGTAGTATTAGTAGTATTCATGTTATTGCTTGGTTATTTAAAAACATTTTTACAACATTTCATTATCTTGTTATACTAATGTTTTAATAACGTTATGTAAAATGTTATTAAAACATTACAACAAAAACAAAATGATAACATTTTTATCCTAATGTTTTCAGAATATTCCAACAAAAGCAAACTGATAATGTTTTTATCCTAACGTTTTTAGAACGTTCCAGCAAAACACAATAATTATGTTTTTATCTTAACTTTTTTAGAACATTCAAGCAAAAACACAATGATAACGTTTTTACCATAACGTTTTTAGAATATTTTTACAAAAGCATAAAGATAACGTTTTTATCGTAACGTTTTAGAACGTTCCAGCAAAAACACAATGATAAAATTTTATCCTAATGTTTTTAGAATATTCAAGCAAGAGCACAAATATAACATTTTTATCCCAACGTTTTTAGACTGTTCTAGCAAAAACACAATGATAACGTTTTTATATTGTTTCATTCATAACTTAATGGTAACTTTTTTAATGCTAACATTTTAAAACATTCTCCCAACAACACAGTGATAATGTTTTGTTTTTATCCTAACGTGTTTAGAACGTTCCAGCAAAAACACAATGATAACGGTTTTAACCTAATGTTTTTAGAACATTCCAGCAAAAAACAATGCTAACGTTTTTATCCTAACATTTTTAGAACATTCAAGCAAAACACAATGCTAACGTTATTATCCTAATGTTTTTAGAACATTCAAGCAAAACACAATGATAACATTTTTATCCCAACGTTTTTGGACTGTTCTAGCAAAAACACAATGACATTTTTAGATTGTTCCATTTATAATTTGATAGTAACGTTTTTATGACTAACATTTTAAAACATTCTCCCAACAACACAATGATAATGTTCTTTACTCTAACGTTTTTAGAACGTTCTAGCAAAAAACACAATGATAACGTTTTTATCCTAACGTTTTTAGAACATTCCAGTAAAAACACAATGATAACGTTATTATCCTAATGTTTTTAGAACATTCAAGAAAAACACAATGCTAACGTTATTATCCTAATGTTTTTAGAACATTCCAGTAAAAACACAATGATAACGTTTTTATCCTTATGTTTTTAGAACATTCAGGCAAAACACAATGCTAGCGTTATTATCCTAATGTTTTTAGAACATTCAAGCAAGAGCACAATGATAACATTTTTATCCCAACGTTTTTAGACTGTTCTAGCAAAAACACAATAAAATAACGTTTTTAGATTGTTCCATTTATAATTTGATGGTAACATTTTTATGGCTAACATTTTAAAACATTCTCCCAACAACACAATGATAATGTTCTTTACCCTAACGTTTTTAGAACGTTCTAGCAAAAACACAATGATAACGTTTTTATCCTAACATTTTTAGAACGTTCCAGCAAAAACACAATGATAACATTTTTATCCTAACGTTTTTAGAACGTTCCAGCAAAAACACAATGATAATGTTTTTATCCTAACGTTTTTAGAACGTTCCAGCAAAAAAAAACTATGATAAAATTTTTATCCTAACGTTTTTAGAATGTTCCATCAAAAACACAATGATAACATTTTCATCCTAACATTTTTTGATTGTTTCAGCAAAAAAAAAACCCACAATGGTAACGTTTTTAAAACATTCTATTCATAAGTTAATGATAACGTTTTTAATGCTAACGTTTTAAAGCATTCCCCTCACAACACAATGATAATGTTTCGTTTTTTTTTTTTGCTAACGTTTTTAGAATGTTTGTTAATTACAAATGATGTTAAGAAAATATTCTACTAACATTAAGAGCATCCTCACATAAAAAAATTCCAGTAAACACATTTATATAAAATTGGTAAATTTTAGTCATAAAATGTGTGCATGGTTAAGGAATGAGACCCAGTGTTTGAAGGTACTATTGATGAGGATGTAGATGTTAAAAATCACCAAGAATCAGCCCAGAACAGGTTGTCTTTCTGAAAATCTACACGGACAGAGAGATTTTGAGAGCAACCACACAGAGGCCAATTATCAGTGAAGGAGCTCAAAGATCAGCAGCTCCAGAACACACTGAGCTTCAGAGAAACTTGGTATTTTCAGCTGAAACCCTGATATTTCTTCTCAAGAGCCAATTACTCAAACCCTGCACCTGTGAGGAGATTTTGGGATGGAAATAGTTGCAGTGTTGGGGAGTAGCTAGCTAGAAGGAGCTCAGCTAGCTTATAGTAGCTACATTTTTTCAGTAGCCTGACAGTAGTTTTATATTTAATTCTGAAATTTAGAATAATACCTGTGAGTACTGTGTAACTCATTCTTATAATGTTAGTCAGGGTCTTTTTCACAGCTATTTCAATGTCATACCATTGGCTTTGTCCACGAATGCTCCCTGTGGAGAATCTGGGATGCCTTTCCACACAGTAATAGGTTGTGGATATCCAGGGTCCATCGTCCTCATATTCTCATTGTACCGCCAGTACCTGTAACAGCAAACAAAGGCAGACAGTTCTAGTAGATGCTATGAATCACGTCTGTGAATTCAGCTTCCACTGTGTCCCATCATACGCTGTAAACAGGGAGCTGTAAAACTGACCTATCCCCTTTGAAGAAGTAGGTTTTGGCCACATCTTCCCACCAAACAGCTGTTTCGATGCTCTGCGTGGGCATTCCACTGCCAAAAAGAGAAATGTTCTGAGGATATGTGGGCTGCAGAGTTGTATCCTTAAACACCCAGAACCGGTTGCCTTGAGAAATACAGAGAAATAAAAAAAAAGATTGAATAGATGCACTATTTATACAAAAGAAAATAGAGCAGAGAACAGAAATGCTATTTAGTACAGTGGACGAGAGCTCAAAATGCTAAGAAAACACATGCAAATAGAAAACCAACTACAAATTGAGAAAACATCTACAACGGAAATGTGTCGGGGGACTCTAAAAAGTATCAAACCCAAGTTTTTTTGTTTATTTTAATGTCCTGATTGTACAGTTTCTTGTTTGTATATTTTTTCCCTAATAATCTGACGAATTAACAAACATAACAATAAACGCTAAACAGGTTCATCCCTCGTTGGGGATCTCTGACACATTTCTGTCTTGAAATGCTTTATTGTATTGTTATATTGTGGAATTATTAATATAATATTGTTGTGTTATCATGTTGTATTTTGACACTCCTGTCCTGTTATTCAGCACTATTCAAACTGTAGAGTAATTTTATTTTCAGATGAGATTGCGAAGACATTTTTCATTTGTTACAGTTTCATTTGTGCATATTTGAATTAAAGCGTTCTTGCAGGACTCCCAGAGTTCATCAATATTCTTTGGATTCATCTTCAATGCCTCCTCCTTCAATAATGCTCAATAATGTTCATGTCTGGTGACTGGGCTGGCCAATCCTATAGCACCTTTGCTTTCAGAAGCTTTGATGTGGAGGCTGAAGTATGAGTAGGAGCGCTATCCTGCTGAAGAATCTGCCCTCTCCTGTGGTTTGTAATGTAATGGGCAGCACAAATGTCTTGATACCTCAGGCTGTTGATGTTGATCATCCACTCTGCAGATCTCTCGCACGCCCCCATACTGCATGTAACCCCAAACCATGATTTTTCCTTGACCAAACTTGACTGATTTCTATGAGAATCTTGGATCCATGCGGGTTCCAGTAGATCTTTTGCAGTATTTGTGATGATTGGGATGCAGTTCAACAGAAGATTCATCAGAAAAATTGACCTTCTGACACTTCCAAATGATCAACTAGAATCCAAGCTTTTATTTGTTGCTCTTACAACTAGAATCAACGACAAGACTTTTGTAAGGTACTGTACAAATCATAATGACAAGTATCTTACCTTTGAAAAAGACGAACTTCCCCTCGCTGTTTTCGTAGACGGCATCAATCTTGGGAGGCAAACCTCTCCAGAAGTAGCTGATCTGCATCGGGTATCCAGGCACCACAGAATTATCTCTCACCCTCCAGAACCACTGATCCTAATGAGAGATGAATGCTGTTAGCAAATGCAGAAACTAATACTGCTGCCTTTCTCAGTCACATTTTAAAGGTCCTGTAAATTTTAAATAATGTTTTTTAGATGTTAGTATCAGTATGCAAGTCTTAAGGATATCTATAAGAATAATACTTTTATATAATTTTTTTTACAGTGCATGCTCTAAACTTAAATGAATTGATTATTACCAGATATGTTTTAGAGTGTAGACAATAAAATGGTGGCTATTGTTTGCTGTGTTCAGACCTTGAAGACGAAGAGCTCCTTGCGCAGAATGGCCAGCGTGTTGAATCCTCCATCGCAGATGTCAGGTTTGGAGTTTGGATGGCTGGGTTTGGTTTTCTGCGGAGGTCGGTGCTGGCGACCACGGTCATGTTTACGTGGGTCAGACGGCAGGTGCAGGCGAGGAGGAGTCGCCGTCGTCAGCAGTCGAGTGGGCTGAGGGTTCTTGTTTGGAGGACCTGCAGAGAAAACGGAAAGTTGTGTGTCAGTCGACATTCATTCATTCATTTTCTTGTCGGCTTAGTCCCTTTATTAATCTAGGGTCGCCACAGCGAATGAACCGCCAACTTATCCAGCACAATTTTACGCAGCGGATGCCCTTCCAGCCGCAACCCATCTCTGGGAAACATCCACACACTCATTCACACACTATGGACAATTTAGCTTACCCAATTCACCTGTACCACATGTCTTTGGACTGTGGGGGAAACCAGAGCACCCGGAGGAAACCCACGCGAGCGCAGGGAGAACATGCAGAACACATTTCAGTGATTATTTTAACGTAAACTATTATTGTGTATAATTTTCTGTGTTTAAATGCATATTTATGTATATAAATAAATAAATACATGGTTTAATACATATGTTTGTGTGTTTTTGTTCCTCTTTGGGGGGTGGGGGGCGGGGGCGGGGGGGGACCACAGTAAAATTTCGCATAGGGCACCCTTTTGGCCAGCAGCGGCCCTGCATAAGCACATGATTCTCTCAAATTAGTTTATAAATAAACCACACTTGGAATCACCAATAAAACTGAACAACATCTGTCTCATAAGTTTAGTTTCTAAACGTTCGAATCATACAAAATCTGCTAATGCGCATGCGCATTTGAAAGGAACGAGATCACGACACCAACCTCATTTATGGCCGCGTTACACTTTATCATTCTCTAAATAACAATTTGTCTGATCGCGCTGGTCTTCTGAAGTAATCCACAACTTGGTCTTGATGGCGAATCTCCTTCAGAAATGACAGCAACTCTTTGTTTACAAGTTTGTGGGCGTTTGCTGTCATGTGATGTGCGTTTGACAGATTGCTCCAAGGACAGACGAGTCTTCGCTGAAATCTAGCTTTCTACGCCTAGACTGCAGCTCTGCACAAGACGTTTGGCCAAAGGAGAAATAATCGTGCCCAACTGAGCCTGGTTTCTCTCGAGGTTTTTTAATTGGTGAAGTTTTTTCCTCGCCGCTGTCGCCACTGGCTTGCATGGTTCGGGATCTGTAGAGCTGTGCATCGATGGAATTGCTCCTCAGTGTTTGGACTCTCAGTAGTGATTATTAATCACACTACACTGAGCTAAACTGAACTGAACTTAAACTCTGAAAACTGAACTGACACTGTTTCAATTCACTATAAACTTCCATGTGAAGCTGCTTTGACACAATCTACATTGTATAAGCGCTATACAAATAAAGATGAATTGAATTAAATTGAATTACAAAGTGTAGTTGGTTAGTTTTAAAGCACAGATTTCAAGCTTTATCTGCACATATCTCTTATGTCGGTGAAGGAAGAATTTACTGAGATTCCAGTGTGTTTGTTGACCACAAAAATTGTCGTAAAAGCTTGTCCGAGCTTCTCCCCCGGAGAAACGTCAGTCTATAGTGATTGATGATTGGCTCCTGTACTAGTAGGCGGGGCTTCATTCGCCATATTGTAGTTTCACTTTTCCCCATTCAGAACTGTACGAGTGACACGTCTTGTGTATTCTATAGTCTTTCACAAGATAGCCCTGTCCACACGAATGCAGCTATTTTTAAAACCGCACTTTTTTTTGATTTGATTTTGCTGTTTGTCTACACAAAAACGCAGTCTCAGGTGACTAAGGTCATGTCTTATGTACACAGGTATTTTTATCTCCGATTTTGTTTTTTAAAAAAATCTCAGTGCACATGAAAACGCAAAAAGGCATTGTAATGCATGTTAAGGCCACGTCGAATCAACAGGGGGCGATAATGACAGCTTTATGCTGAGAGCACACCAAATGGAGAAGTATTTGCACGAGTAATTTGCATACAAGTCAATAAGGTGCATCCCAAATTGCATACTTATGCACTATTCTACGCCATTTTGTAGTATAAACTGTGTAAAGAGTGCGTTCCCACTGAAAACTCTAAATATAATAAGTGCACTTTAATTACCCGGATGATGCACTCATTCAACTAGTAAAATGAAGTGTGGAATGTTGGACACTTCACGCACTTAACGACCGCAACTTTGCTCATGTAGAGAAAGGGGCGGAGCTATCGGGCGCACATGTTGGATAACTATTTATTTTGGATTGTGAAAGCAAAATTCTCCTACGAGAGTGATTATAGCGCCTCCCGATGGTGAATGTAGTTATAATCATGGCATGTATTATTTGGTAGTTTGGTCATTTATTTCACTAATTTGGCAACTGTCAAACGTCATCAGGGAAACGGTTTGAATTTCCGCTAAGTAAAAAAACATTAGTGTTCCATTTGGGGCGACACTACATTCGTATACTATGCTTTTGAGTGTGTAATTGCATAAGTACATAGTGTGCCATTTGGGACGCAGTTACAGTAAACGTGAGAACAGAGGTGGAATACCATCCTGTGGCCGAATGGCATGTAATATGAGATGCGTTTGCCGAGAATGTGCAGATTTTTGTCTCATTTGCATTTTTTGTGTTTGGTTTGAATCCAGCCATGTTGGCCCAGGGTTTTTGCACCATTTTAAAAGTACAATTTAATGCTTTTTAAGACCTTTTGAAGACCTCAACAAATATAATTTAAGATGCAAAAATTTCATAATTTCTTTGGAATAGGTTACTCAATTTATTGCCTCCTACAATGGAAATTAAAACTTGAAAGTTTTCCATTTGGTATGAATTATGTGCAATGTGTAAACTCGGTAAATAAAAAATTTTTTTTCTTTTTTTTTTTGTTCCTTTGTGATGTAGAACAGAGCCAACGTAACATAGATAAGTTGGATTACACTAAACAACACAATGCCTTGTATGAAGGAACTATATAGAATAGAATACTAAAAATAAGCTCAATAATCAAAGTCCTCAAAACAGCCTTTCACAAGCCAAAATGTTGACAAATAATCTACCTAACTGGTAGAGTTTTTTCTTTTCTCAAAAATAATTTAAATGTATTTAAAAAGTGGGTCAGGATAGGGCAAACTTACATGGCAAAATTTTTCTGGCTCAGATCTGGCCCACACAATCAGCTTTTACTTGATCCACGTCGCAGTGATTTACGGTACATGATTGGACCAAGTCTGGCATTCCTACAAGGGCCAAACATGGACCATATCTGGGCCAAGTCTCAACTAAGGTAAAAACCCATAACTGGGCCTGAACTGGGCCATATATGTTAGTGTGTCATGACTGCAACAAATTTGATAAACCCATAAAGCATTTCACTTAAGGCACACTATGGCCGTGCTTTTTCTCTCAGTGACCCGATTGGTAGATTTTTTTTCTTTACTAATAATAATTCAAATGTATTTTAAAAGTGGGTCAAGATAGGCCAATTTACATGGCAAAATTTTTCTGGCTCAGATATGGCCCACACAATCAGCTTTTGCTTGGCCCACATGCCGCAGTGAATTACGGTACATAATTGGATCAAGTCTGGTTTCCTTACAAGGGGCAAACATGGACCATATCTGGGCCAAGTCTCAGCCAAGTTAATAACCCATAACTGGGCCAGATATGTTGGTGTGTCATGACTGCAACGAATTTGATAAAACCATGAAGCATTTCAAGGCGCACTATGGATGTACTTTTTCTCGAAGTGACCCAATTGGTAGATTTTTTTGTTACTCAAAAATAATTTAAATGTATTTTAAAAGTGGGTCAAGATAGGCTAAACTTACATGGCCCACGTATCAATTTTTAGCATCTGGTCCAAATACTACATTTGATATCTGGCCCAAGTCTTGTGTGCCACCTTTGCCAAACCCGGGCCATGTTTGGCCCACATGCTGTATGCTAGTGCTGGACGAATGTCTGCTGTGCTAGTTTTATGTTAAATCTGTGCCAGAATTCTTTGCAACCTGGGGTGTTCATGGAGGTTTAAACTCACCATATATTTTCTGGATGCCCTGAAGATCATCATGAGGCAGTTTGAAGCTCTCTGTGTCCATATACTGATAAAATGGAGCCATTATAGCAGTCGGGTCACTGGAATGTTCCAGTCCTAAAGCATGACCGAGCTCATGAACCGCCACGAGGAACAGGTCATTACCTGAGGAGAATAAAACAACACAGGATTGGCTTTATTTCATGTTGCTTTCATCATTTAACTAAAAAAAAATATAGATTTATGAATCATGACTCAAGTGCTTGACCCAAGATTTATCTGAATGTGGTAACACACATGTGTATAGTGTGTGGGCTTTGGAAACAATGCAAATCAGATGCCACGTTGCTTTATATTATACAACACTGGTGAATGAAAACGTTATGCAACATAGGCTATAGTTCATAGCAATAGCTGAAGGCTACTCACACAGCATGCACTCATTTAAAGTTAATTAGCTGTTTAGCATTATCGTTGTGTCCTTTAGTCCCGCCAGTCTCTGCAGAAAAGCATATTAAATTAAGATTTTAATAAGTTAATTATGTGGAAAAGTTGACAATTCTGCCAACGTTTATTGCCACTTAGGCTTGGCTTTGCTTTTTGTGTGTATATCAATATAATTCAACACACCCAAATAGAAAAATCAGCAAAGTAAGGAAACAAATTAATCAGTACATGTGTGGAAAAAAGCTAACAATGCTAGCAAAAGAAACAGAAATGTGCTTACTGTTTACTGTATACATATCAATAGTGTCGTCAACAACCTGAAAAGTGACTTTTTTTTAACATGACATCAATCATGTCAAAAATACAAACTGATTTGATGTCAATTGACCACCTTAAAATGACATCTAATTGACATCAAACACAGACATAAAAAAACAAGTCAAAAATCGATTATACATTGGCGTGTTTTTTGACGCCAATGTTAGACGTCAATTTGATGTTTTTGATATCAAGGTATTTTATATGCATTAACATATAATAACCTAATAACTTGCAATTAAAGCTATTAGATAAATACAACTTTTTTTACTACTTAGTACTATCAAAATACTAATCATAATACTTTGTGTCATTACTTTGGTGGTTAAAAGGGCGTCAATGTGTGGATGTCAAATGGATGTTATAGTAAATCAAGTAGATTTGCATTTTTTAACAATTTTTTGAAGGCATTCTTGGTCAATTTGATGTCTTTTTTTTTACATCACATTTTTAAAATTGTCCTAATAACATATAAAATGGCACCACGACACATGATAAAAAGCAATTTTTCCATGTTAAAATAAGTTTTTGTCCTAACCTTCTGCAACTGCGAGAAAGATAAAAATGCTTTCTATTTTTACAATGTCGTGACAGAACAACAGCTTAAACTACCATGACAATGATCACCTCAGGTACTGATTATAGACTTTAATAATAATAATAATAATAATAATAATAATAATAATAATAATTCCTTACATTTATATAGCGCTTTTTTAGACTCTCAAAGCACTTTACACAATAGGGGGATCTCCTCATCCACCACCATTGTGTAGCATCCACCTGGATAACGCAACGCCAAACCGCACACCAGCTGATTGATGGAGAGGAGACAGAGTGTTGAAGCCAATTATGATATGGGGATGGTTAGGAGGCCATGATGTACAAAGGCAGATGGGCAAATTTGGCCAGGACACCGGAGTTACACCCCTACTTTACGAGAAGTGCCATGGAATTTTTAATGACCATATGGTTTAACATCTAATCCGAAAGACGGCGCACTCACACCTCCTCTCCACCAATCAGCTGGTGTGTGGTGTGCGGTCTGGCGCAATATGGCTGCTGTCGCATCATCCAGGTGGATGCTACACAATGGTGGTGGATGAGGAGATCCCCCCCATTGTGTAAAGTGCTTTGAGTGTCTAGACAAGCGCTATATAAATGTAAGAAATTATTATTATTATTATTATTATTATTATTATGATTATGATTATTATTCATTTTCTTTTCGGCTTAGTCCCTTTATTAATCCGGGGTCGCCACAGCAGAATGAACTGCCAACTTATCCAGCAAGTTTTACGCAGCGGATGCCCCTCCAGCTGCAACCCATCTCTGGAAAACACCCATACACACTCATTCACACTTATACACTACTGACAATTTAGCCTACCCAATTCACCTGTACCGCATGTGTTTGGACTTGTGGGGGAAATCAGAGCACCCGGAGGAAACCCAGGCGAACGCAGGGAGAACATGCAAACTCCACACAGATACGCCAACTGACCCAGCCGAGGCTCGAACCAGCAATCTTCTTGCTGTGAGGCGACAGCACTACCTACTGCGCCACTGCGTTGCCTATTATTATTATTACTATTATTATTAATAAAGCCCATAATCAGTACCTGAGGCTACTCACAGAGCAGTACAGAGTCCCTTTCATTATATTAGGGCATTAGCAATTTTTCCATGTTAAAATAAGTTTTTGTCCTAACCAACTGCAACTGGGATTTAGAAATGCTTTCTATTTTTACAATGTCATGACAAAACAACAGCATAAAATACCATGACTACTCAGGTATTGATTATGGGCTTTATTAATAATAGCAATAATAATAATAGCAATAATAATAATAATAATAATAATAATAATAATAATAATAATAATAATAAT
>CAIGQZ010032741.1:8084804-8101303 GCA_903798205.1 Danio tinwini | reverse complement strand
ATATATATATATATATATATATATTTATGTTAAATGTATATGAGTTGTATATGAACGTTTTGTGACTTTACTGTATGTACTGTATATGCTTAAATTTACTCACTCTATAGTATACTTGTTTAGAGTTCCTGTGATGTTTAGTCCATACTTGTGCTGCATGGCAGCAATAGCAGAATGCATGGTTTGGGCTGATAGCTGGGCGGCCATGTTGGGTGGTGTAGGGTGAAGGTAGCCATACTTCTGCAACCACACCTGCAAAACACAGAACACAGAGCTTTAGAAATTCTGACATCAATTTATTCCGGTTTTTACCAGAATACACACAATAGGCTCTGACAATCTAAATGCAAAGTTTAAAGTACAGGGCGCAAAAAACGGAAGGGCGTGTCCAAATCCACTTTTGCTATTTTAAGGATGGGAAAATACTGTACACATGGTTTCACAAGGAATTTAGTTAATTCTCTTAATAAGTTATGGATGTGTTTTGAGCATAACATTCATTAAACAATCAGAGTCTCATCTCCCGTTCTCTTTAAGAGCGTCACACCATGGTGCATTTGCTATTTACATGGCGGACTTTGTAAGTGGAAAAACTGAACGATTCACTAGCGAAAAAACAGTTACTGTACGTTCACACCGAAAGCAGCGAGAGCGTCAAAGGTCGCTCTGGCCGCCCTGGTGACAACGCTGTCTGCCTTCAGCTCCGGCGGCGAGAGCGTCAAAATTCGCTACATTGATCTTATATTTAAAGGAGCTGTTGCTGCATATCATATCAGTTACACTCCTGCATAAAACATGCTTCCTAACGTGAAGATGTTGCACACTTATTATCAAATACACTTAACTACGAAAGATCTAGTTGCATGTGATGTGGCTTTGCTCCACTATGTGTCCATATGCCTGAAATATTGTAAAGCAGCAATACTGTTTTGTATTGTTGCACGAAATTCCAGCTTTTTTTTTTAAGAAAAAAAATATAACATTGATGCACATCAGTAACTTGCCAGTAACTTTTTTAATATATGTTCCTGTAAGAAAACATTGCAAATAATTGGAAATCCAGCGACCGCAATAATCAAACCCTTGGGAAAAACTGTGGTCGGAACCAAAGTTCACAGTGGCTGTGTTCCCTGGACTCCTCTCAAGCGGTGGACTTCTACATTCTGATTGGTTGCCGCCGAACTGCATCATAGCTCATTACCATAAAGTTGACTTGATTTCAACTCTCCTCGATGCCCACGCTGGCGAAGGCGTGTCGTGCTGCTCCTCGTCGCTTAATCGCAGCCGGCTCCCTTTAAAAATTAATGACTTCCGGCTACTTTGCCGCTCTCGCCGCTTTCAGTGTCAACATACAGTCAAACAGAGCATCTGCAGTGTAAGGATAAAGAAGGAGCCTCCTCCTTTCAGCCTCTTTACTTTCTCTTTACTTTACTTTTACTCTTTACTTTACTCCTTTACTTTCGTGGAGTAAGGAAACGGTGGAAACTCACTCCACTGAAGACATCCATCAGCCTACATATTTAATTTCCTTAGTTAAGCACAAAGATTTGTTGCAAATCTATTTGCAAAGTCAGTTCTAATTTCCAGCAAACGAATAAATGAACAAAAGTAAAGAAGTATAGTAAAAAAACAAACAAAAAGACCTATTCGTAGGATACAAATAGTTGAAAATCAGTGTAAATTCATGAACATGCACTCTTTTTAGCTTAGTAAAAAACCCCACATCCTCTACACCACCTGACCAAAGTCTTGTCGATCTCAGTTGTAAGAGCAACAAATAATAACTTGACTTCTAGTTGATCATTTGGAAAAGTGACATAAGGTAGATTTTTCTAATGAATCATCTGTTGAACTGCATCTTAATCATCACAAATACTGCAGAAGACCTACTGGAACCCGGAAAGGCCCAAGATTCTCACAGAAATCAGTCAAGTTTGGTGAAGGAAAATCATGGTTTGGGGTTACATTCAGTATGGGGGCATGCGAGAGATCTGCAGAGTGGATGGCAACATCAACAGCCTGAGGTATCAAGACATTTGTGCTGCCCATTACATTACAAACCACAGGAGAGGGCCGATTCTTCTGCAGGATAGCGCTCCTTCTCATACTTCAGCCTCCACATTAAAGCTCCTGAAAGCAAAGAAGGTCAAGCTGCTCCAGGATTGGCCAGCCAAGTCACCAGACATCAACATTATTGAGGATGTCTGGGATAAGATGAAGGAGGAGGCATTGAAGATGAATCCAAAGAAGCTTGATGAACTCTGAGAGTCCTGCAAGAACGCTTTCTTCGCCATTCCAGATGACTTTATTAATACGGGATTTGAGTCATTCAGAGATGTATGGATGCAGTCCTCCAAGCTCATGATGGAGTCAGACACAATATTCATTCTGTTTTCACTGCAGCATGACTTTATATTCTATACTGGACATTATTTCTGTTAAGTGACAAGACTTTTGTCTAAGCAAAGTCTGACCTTACTGTCCTATTTAAATCATGAAAAATCAAGGCATGATCATATTTTATTTGGATAAAATACCCACTTCTGGGTACCAAATGTTCAACTAGAAATCAAGTTATTATTTGTTGTTCCTTAAACTTAAGTAGGCGATAACACTTTTGTCAGGTAGTGTATAATAGCACTGCAATAGTCCAGCCTGGACAGAACAAGAGCTTGGGCCAGCATTTGCATTAGTTCATACTGTATAAATAATGCATTGAAGCTGTAGATAAAAATAATAAACAATACCAGGCGCAGCTTTAATGTTTAAAGTTTACGATGCCCAATGCAGCACTGGATGAACGTCGTTATTTCATACTGCAGAAGTAATAGCATGAATGCAATTGTGAATTCAGCACAACCAAAGAGCGATAACGCTAAAGTGTGAGCAAAATAACATTTTATTAACTCTCTTTGTTGCGTCGATGAACTGTAATGGCATCCTATGACAGTGGTGATTGGAGAAGAGTGGTTTTCTGAAGGTGCATCTTAAGATCGTTTCATTGCAATCAACATTATGCTGGAAAGAGCTTTTAAGATAATGTACTTGAGGTCAAACATGCTTTACAACAATCCATACAAAAAAAAGGTGAAGTAAACGTTTTAGTGCTCTGCTGAAATCAATAATTCAATATGAATGTCTGTATACATATTATATGTAAATATATGCGTGTGTTATATAATTAATTTGTAGCTGGGTTGTAATTGATTGATTATCTGTATTATGTAGTTACAAAAAAAAATCACTTGTAATTAGAAGACAAACTACTTTTTATTAATTTTTTTTTCTTCAGCCACAGCTGAATGAACTGCCAACTATTCCAGCATATGTTTTACGCAGCGGATGATTCCAGCTGCAACCTAATACTGGGGAACACCCATACACACACATTAACACATTTATATAGTACTATGTCTAATTTAGATTACTCAATAGCGCATGTGTTGGACTGTGAGGGAAACCGAAGCACCCGGAGGAAACTCACGCCAACACGGGGAGAACATGCTAACTCCACACAGAAATGCCAACTGACCCAGCCGGGGCTCGAACCAGTGACCTTCTTGCAGTGAGGTGACAGTGCTAACCACTGAGCCACCCCCTTAAATCTGAAAAAAACTCATGAGTTAACTCCATGTGTGGAACCCAGCATTTTTATGGTGTATGTGACATCTAATAAGGGTTAGCACAAAAGTAATCTAAATGTAATCCAAAAGTAGTCCGATTATGTTACCATAACTACATGTATGTAATCTAAGGGTGCTTTCACACCTGTAGCACATTTAGGCCCAATCTCAATTCTATTTTTTGTAACCCTACCCCTTCCCCTTGGCCCTTGAAATAGAGTGTGAAAGAGAAGGGCTTCAAAATTTACCCCTAAGAAATGAGACGCCACTACAACATCTTACATCTTTGATCTTACAGGTAATTGTTTTGGGGACTGTCGCTTTAAATGCAAATGAGATTGTCCTCTTTTCAAAAGAGGGCGGAGCTACAAATGCGTGTGTGTCAGCATAGTGGCAGATTCAGAAACTAGAGTAACGTCATATGCTAATGAGGGAAAGATCATCAGTAGTGGGCGGGGCTTTCACCCTCTGATGACATGTACAAAGAGAGAATATCAATCAAAGTGTTTCTGCAGACTGTTTTCATCAAGTCTGATCATAAAAAATGCAATTACTACCATTAGAAGCTGGTTATATTTACAAACTGTTGCCACACAACGGTGAATAAACCACTTATAAATGTGGCATTTTTCATAATAGGCCCCCTTTAACTTCAATGTTACATTTTATAAACCATAAATACTGTAGTACATCTACGTCAGCCTGCTTGTCTTGATGAGAAAGCAAAAGCGGTGGAGAGGCAGATTGATTCTCCAGCACTAATCAAAGCCGCGTCTCTAACGAACACAAGGGCTGATTACTAATTTATATGAAGAAAACACAGATGTGCCATAGAGCCGCAGGGGTTTGCTATAACCATGGTGATAAAGAGTCATAGATAGAAGCAACTTTGTCATCCTGCGGGTGCTGTAATCGCTCTCTTGTGCAGCTATAAATACAGAGCTCAGTCAAAAGCAAAAGACTTCAATGAATGGAGAGAGAGAGAGAGAGAGAGAGAGAGAGAGAGAAAGAAATATCTGCTTCGTTAATATACTCAATGTGTGTCAAATAAAAGCAGAATTTGCTCTGCGGGTAAACACACGGGCGCTCTGATCCTCATCTTTATTCATGAATGAAAGGATGTAATGAAAAAACAGGCTTGATAGGTGAAAAATGAAGCGTCTCGCAAACATGATTGTATAATTAACGTCTTCTGTGCGGCACCAAAAACCAAATCTCTTCAGGATTTATGTACTTGATGTTAGGTTTTTATATTTTTTTGCACAAGTAATGATTATTTATGCCAACCAAACATTAATTTCATCTTCCTTCAGCTTATTTTGTCAAGGGTCTCCACAGCGGAATGAACCGCCAACTATTCCAGCATATGTTTTACTTATAGGTGAGCATAGATCAATTTTTTTAATCTAGATTAATCTCACTGTAATCTTGGAATTAATCTAGATTAAAATGGCTCATTTGAATTCTGCCGAAGGCATTCAGAATATATGTGCTACCCAAATAATGACTAAAAGTAAGTCTTTGAGAACGGGTTTCTCAAGCCAAGTGGCACATTAGACCAGGGGCTCATCTCCTGTTTCCAAAAACAGCTTGAGAAACTATAATAATTGGTGATGAAAATAAATGATGTTCAATAAGATGTACTTGTGTTTACTAACTGTTTATTCAGTTAAACATCAATGTTGAGCTGTAGGCCTACATAAGCTCCAAACAGAGATTTTTGATGACCTTAATCCGACTAAAGTCATAATGGAATTAAGACGTGGAGTATGCAGATATTAGTGGCATTATTGAAGTAAACACCACAATCAAACAATTAACACAATGTAGGACTTTTCGCCATATTTTTCCACACACACGGCTGTCAGTAACGGACCGCACACACATCACGAAATGCGAAAGTTTTTTTCTTTCCATTCGGCGTGCGTTATTAAATTCCATAACACTCTCATCAGTCCTTACTCGTTGTTTTCGCTCTAACACCCCAGTTTGTCACGGGGGCATGAATAAAATGTTCATGAGTGAATGTGAAACTGCCGAACTGCAGTTAAAGTCACCCAAAATAACAGGAAACTCTTAATGAAATGCAAATAAGTAGATTACAGATGTCCATGTAAGCAAAGTCAATAGTGTCTTTGAAGTAAGTGAAAGATCCAGAAGGGCATCCTGCTGATTTGATTCAGAAGGGCACTTTTTTGTCAGACGGCTCACCGGTCAGGTATACATCCGTGCTAAAATATCAAGGTGAAAGTCATCATAGCTTGCGTAGAACAGACCCAGCTCTTAACCCAACTTTGAGAATAGATTAACGACCATATTTTCTTTTTCGCCTGATAAGAGTGAACGTAGCACATTAACGCCGATAACGACCCACCACTAGTTTTACTACAACAATTACAACTTTTATAGACTACCACTACTACAACAACAACCACAACTACTACTAATCATTACTACTACAATGACTACTACTACAACAATTACATAATTAAATAAAAAAAAACATAATTAAATCGATTATAATTAATCTAAAATCAATTACCATTTATTTTCAATATTAATATCATACATTTAATTTTTAAAAATCTGTCATTTGTCAAATTAATTCATTCATTTTTCTTCTGCTTAGTTTCTATTTCAGTGTTCGCCACAGCGGAATGAACCGCCAACTATTCCAGTATATTACACAGCGGATGCCCTTTCAGCCACAACCCAGTACTGGGAAACACCCATACACTCTCACATTCACACTCGTTCTCATACACTATGGCCAGTTTAGTTTATTCAATTCACCTATAGCCCATGTGTTTGGCCTGTGAGGGAAACTGGAGCACCCGGAGGAAACCCATGGGGAGAACATGCATAATAACAAGAAAAATATAACAGAGTTCAGTCCAGTTTGAGTATAAATTAATCATTCATTAATTTTCTTTTTTCGGCTTAATCCCTTTATTAATCTGGGGTTGCCACAGTGGAATGAACTGCCAACTTATCCAGCAGATGCCCTTCCAGCTGCAACCCATCACTGGGAAACATCCACACATTTTTCATAACTTAATCGCAAATTATTATACTTAAAAAATATATATATTACTTAAATGATTACACTGCAAAAAAAAAAAAACTTCTCTTAAAGAGCACCTATGATGAAAATCATCCTTTGTAGGCTGTGCACTGTGACTTGTGCTCACAGTCATATTGGAGTAATACGAACACAAATCTTTTTTTTTTTTTATGTTAAAATAGGATCCAAATCCCTCGCCTTATGAGGCATACCGAAACAAGACATAGGAGTGCAGTTTCCCCGCCCACCGAATTGATTGACAGGCGCGTATAAACATGTCTCTGTAGTAACGCGTATAATCATATCCACAAGACTAGACGTGCGCAAAGCAACCAGCATAAAAAGATCTGTTCAGCTCTCTGTGATCATCTGCACCTCAAGAATGAGTTTCACAAGTTTAAAACGATTGCAGGTTTGTAATAAAGACAGTAAAAATGCTACGTAATTCATCACCACAGCCGCATAGTGTCAGTACAATTATAAAAGAAGATGCTTCAATCACTGTTTGTGGACTTACATCAGGTTTATTTTGTACATTAACATAACGGATGTCCATACAGCAGTGGATATTAACGTGTATCCTGTCACATTTGCTGTGCAAAAAGAATACACATCTAAACCTGTGTGTGTGTGTGTGTGTGTGTGTGCGTGCATACTTTATAATGACAATGTGTGTGACTCATCGTTGCAGAAAGGTTTGAATTAACTCCATAACAAATACATCAAAAATAACAGTTGGGAAACCTTCCCAGTGATGGGTTGCAGCTGGAAGGGCATCCGCTGCGGAAAAAACATGTGCTGGATAAGTTGGCGGTTCATTTCGCTGGGGCAACCCCAGATTAATAAAGGAACTAAGTCGAAAAAAATGAATGAATGAATGAATGAACAGTTAGGAAATTTCTTAATATAATAAGGGAGATCTGCTTCATTCTTGTCTGTCACTGTACTATTTATCTATGTAAATGCTTCATGCATTAGAACAATACAGAGCGATCTTTATGGCTCTTGCAAACACGTGAGAATGGTGGGCGGGGAGAACCAGCTCATTTGCATTAAAGGCACAGGCAACAGAAATGACCAAACAGCTCAAATTTCCCAGATTTAAAAAGGTATAATAAAAAATCTGATCGTATTTTGTGCTGAAACTTTACAGACACATTCTGGACTATTCACATTCTAGCTTGAAATAGGGGTAAAATAGGTGGCCTTAAAGTTTTTTTGTCTAGTTTCTAGTCCAAATTCTTAAATCAAGAAGTAAAATAATCTGCCAATGGGGTAAGCAAAATAACATATTTGTTTTGAATTTGCTCATTACTTTGCTTTACCTCATTTTAAGCAAATCCTGATATAAAATAAGGTTTGATTTGCGATGCGAGCTGCTCGAGGTAGGTTTTGTTGACACAGAAAGTGCTTAGTCATTAGATGATGGTGCGCATCCCGTCACGCTCTCACCCTGGCATGACAACATGAAAATGATCAGCACCCAGAAGCTGCTGCCACTTTTATAACAGATGGCGCAGACTAACAGAAAATGGGCATGACGAGATGATGAAAAACATCCTTCTGGCGGACGCTGGAACAACACTGTTCCTTATGGAGACCCTTGAGTGAATCCGCTCAGAGGAAGATCCAGCAGAAATACATGATGTCTTGGATGAGAGTAAGGCATCTGACGAGAGGCAGACCGTGTGCTGCTTTTACATATTCTATAAGCACCATCAAAATGTCTAGTAATTTCTATCTGCAGTGCTGCATCAGTAAATACACTGTCAAAAATGTCAGTGAAAACTACAGTAAAACACTGTAAAACAGCAACAGTAAAAGACCAAAATAGTATATTACTGTATTACATACAGTGCATCCGGGAAGTATTCATAGTGCTCAGGGCTGGAGTGGGACTCCTTTTCAGGCTTGTAGTTTTAAGTCTTAAGGCTCGTACACACAGGGACGCTTTTCGTTTGCGTTTATCGTCAGCGTTTTCCAAGACGTTTTTCCGGACTCAAACCCAAGTGATTTTCACAGGCGTCGAGCAGGAAAGTATGCAAAATCACTCCTTGACGTTAGATGGCGCTACACAACTTTAAGCTCCTGACACCCGCTTGTAACACAGAGAAAGAAGACAAAGTTGACACGCTTGTTGTTATGGATGGTTCAAGTAGCAGCTTCAGCTCTAGAGATGAAGAAATGATTATTGTTCACCAGTGCAATAAGCAGCTCCACGTTCATCACGCCTCTGGGCATCTTCTTCATTCGCATTGACAGTGTTGCGCTTGAGCGCCTCCAAGTGCTGTTTACTGTAACTTCAGCAGCTCCGTGCATGTGAACAAAAGTGCCAATCTGATTGGCGGAGAAGGTTTTGACGCGGCGCATCAAAACAAAAAATGAGCATGAGGCGTTTTTAAAAAAATTACGCTTTTGCGCCTGCCGTTTTGCGTGTTGGTGTGCACGATCACATTGACGCCCTTTATGTAGTCACGAGGCGTTAACTGTCAATGGAAAACGCGAGCAAAAAACGTCTCGGTGTGCTTGGGCCTTTAGACCAGCCCACTTCAGTTCAGCCAGTACAGGCCGCTGTGTGCGCTTTTTCACATCTCAAATTTCTCTCGCGAGTGCCGCTCGCTCCCGCTGTTCTCACGTAAACGCACCAGAGGCCGTTGTCGACTGACTGACCCACCCACCTTCCTCCTTCCCTAAACCTAACCAATTTTATCAATTGACCCACCCACCCACTTACTTCCCTAAAACCAACCAACGGTTACAAAAGCCGTCCAGAAAAAGAAAAACCCTCATCTGATTTTTACCAAGTTTTCGGATTTTACATCATTCTCACCCTGTTATTTACTTGTTAATTTTATTTTTTGGATTCTGTTTTTGTCTTACCTGATTTCTGAAACCGCTCTTCCCGTCGTCGTGGTCAACTCCTCTCTTTGTCTCAAGTCCGCCAACGTAACATGACGAGCTAACGGGACAAACTGGTTGTTGCAGGAAAAAGCTATCCACACACACAGAGGTGAGCGGTCAGCTGGTGAGTGTGAAAAGGAACGGCGTCATAGTGCCCCGAAGCGTTCGTTTAAAAAAACGAAATGAAGCTATACATACCTCCAGCTACATAATTCGTGGCCTCCAGAAACGTCCACGGGACTACGTTTTTAGAATGAGCCTGGGTTGCAGGCATTTACAATTCAGTACTTCATTGAAGATTTATTTGAATAGTTCACACAATGTTTAACAGTGTCAGAATCTATTTTCTGTAAGAATTAGTGCTCATAAATATCCAAATCTTGAAATGAAAAAAATATCAAATACATACAATTATAAATTAAGCTATATGTATAAAATAAAGATAAAAATTAAATGTATTGAAATTTCTAATGACACCATCATGTCTTGTTCAAGGAAACAGCTGCTTTATAGCTTCCATTTTTCTTCATAAATATGAGAACATTAAAGGGTAGCTAAATCTCCAACACTATTCCAACGCAATATCTAAATATTGTGTAACTTATGCCGAGTTCAGACTGCATGATTGTAACCCGACAGGTTTTTAAAAATCGCAGACAAATGCCTGAAATCACGGCCATTTTTTTCAGTGCAGCGACCTTCTAACTGTGAGGTGACAGTTCTAACCACTGAGCCACCGTGTCACCTCAAAAGCATAATTTTATAACTTAATAATTGCAAATTAAATTAGAAAATTCCATCCAAAAATGTCCACAGTACTGTTCACAATTATGGAAGAGGTTATATTAGAATAAAATAAAATAGAGACGCCTAAAATAGAACATAATGAAATAGAATTTCTGTCTACCACAATTACGGAAGAGGTTAAATTAGGATAAAATAGAAATACGAATTGAATTGAATAGAATTTCTGTCTATTCTGTTCACCGTTACAGAATAGACAGAACAGCAATCCAACTGAGCTCAAACTGATCTGTCGATGGGATGGTGCAGAAACATCTGATCCCACTTAAAAAAAAAGCTAGAAAGCAGCGCACATGTGCAGTGACGTAGAACTGGCATGATGATGGGTGACTCATCCAACGAGATGTTAATGATTAAAATAACAGTGTCATTTCAAACGTCTCCTACTGTGAGTGAATTAGCGCAGGACAATATTGCCTTGGACTTGAATTCACAGACACCTTGCTCTGTTTGCAAGACAGGGCATTTTTACTGCATTATAAATCAAGGCAGTGCGTCACAAAGCATATAAGCCCGTCTTCTCCTGATATTAAGTATGATACAGTAAGTGGAAGTAGAAGGATGACTGGCTAGTACTGTATATACTGTACATCTTGTAACAGTAAGAAAGATTAAATATGATTTGAAGCTGTGCACATTTATCAACCTGATCACTTTATTTAGCTTTATTGCAAGCACTATGCTCGGACACATTAATTATTTATATTCCATGGTCTGTTGAAATTCTGATTGGCTGGAGAGTGTGCATGGGGTAGTTCCAGTCAGTTTTGATCACAGTTCGAAATAAGTGCACTTTCATATTGTTTTAGACAACCTAGGCTCATTGCGGATACATACTCAGATATATATTTCTGGGCACACCGAAATACATAACTGGAGGTATGCAGTTTTTGTTTTTGCAAATCCACCAGAGCCCACTGTGTACGCATTTTAAAAGGGCCACAAAACTCCCTAGAGGTGTTTTCACACCTCTAGTTTGGAAAGTGGGTGTGTCCAGCTCTGAAAGAGGGAAGGTTTTGCATAAAAATGGAAGTTTCCGTTTTTCCCGCAATGATTTTCACAGAGGCAAAACAAGCACACAGACACAGGGGAGAAAGACAGTGACTGTGTTTACATGGACATCAGTAATCGAATTATATGCCAAATTATTGATTTGTCGACTTTAACTGCAGTTTGGCACTTTCACTTTTATTCAGGAACATGTCCTGCATGCCCCCCGTGACAAGCGACATTGTATTTAATGGAGTGTTTGATACCGCACGGCGAATGGGAGAAAAAAATCCTCCACATTTCTCGATAACTTGGATGCACTCGGTAGGTAGCGTCAGAAAGTCGTGTGTGTATAGACTATCCTGTCACAAAATGCGGCGAAAATTCTACAAGACAGTAATAGTTAGATAGTAGTGTTTACATGTTTACACTCAGAGAGCAGCATTAACAGCTGATCTTTCAGTCTATAATATTGTGCTATAATATTGCAGTGATATTAACATACTGTAGTAACTAAATCATTCTGACTAAGGTATGTCTTTAAAAACTGAAAGAGCACTGCTGATACGAACTAACTTTGCCATCTGAATGAAAAAACAAAGACCACTGATCTCACACACACTTACCAAATCTGTAGACACAGGACAATCAACACACACTGGAGCAGTGTCTTTTATAAAGGAGACGAGCGGCAAATCCTGATTTCATCACTTCCAAATGCAAAAGGCTCTTGGGAAAAAAAAAAAAGTTCCATACAAACGCATTTCTGTCACATGTTGCGTGCACTGTAATCCACACGTGAGTCCAGCTGCGCTCTCATAGCGGGAAAATAAAAACAAAACCTTTGTTGCAGCTCATTTATAAATACAACACTGACGACCCATGTCTCCAAATTCTTGTTCTTTCACTTGTTTTGGCAACACAACAGTCTCTGTCGTCTGAACACTGGTCTTCAAAGCTATCATGCATATTAATGAAGTTGCACCGCATACACAATAGAGCGCGCTGATTGGTTTGAACCAAGTCTTTCTCATGAATTAATGCCGCGCACTTAGAGACGTCACCATGTACTCGCAGGTACAGACATCCACTCTTCACGCTGGACTACACACAAGGATCTAATCTCTGTTACGCAGCTTCAAAAATTAGTTTCCAACCAGAAGTAGGAATTTGCTCAAAATAACGCAAAAACAACCAATTTTCACTTTTTGGTGCAATATATGTGTCCTTATAGTGTTTATAGCAGCGTGGGACACATATATGACTGTCAACAGCTCAAAAAATGTGTTCTGGTGTTTTGTGACTAAGTATCTCAAATTTATCTTTCGTAAATCCACCAGAGGGCGCAATATACACTTCAGCCGACCAGGCCAGATTGCTGTCGACTGAATGACTGACCGACTGACCCACTGAAGTCCTTAGGGCATCATACCACCCCGTAGCGTTCGTTTTAAAGACAAAATGCAGCCAGATGCAATAGTACCTGGCAGCCTTTATGATGCAAGCTGAGATTGCATTACTCAGCGATGCAGTGTCAGACACAATGCACTCAATGAAGTGAGTGATGTCACTGTGACAGGTAGGGTTAGGGGTTAGGTGAGCACATTACAAAGCATTGGATGCAGCTTAGATTGCACTGCACCAGGTCTGCATCCAGACCCCTCTCGCCAGATGTGGCCTCTGGCTACATAATTTGCGCTCTCCAGAAATGTAGACAGGGGTACATTACAGTAGCAGTATATAATCAAAGTAAAATATATGAAAAAATAACGTGATTTTTTTTTACAAGTGAAGCACGAGCCACATTGCTTTGCACCTTGTAAACACAACCAAGCCTTAAAAATACACTGTGAGACACCCCTTTAACAAATTAAAGTTGATTGAACCATTAAAAAAAAATAATTTGTCCCCGAATAAATGTCAAGAATTGTGTCGTTTGTCTCATTTTTAAAAAAAAGTAGTTTGAACAAGTAGCAAAAATCCTTTTTTAATGTATATAGTAAGATAGGCTTTCTAACTGCAACTCTGTTCATTTCATTTCCCATTAAAATAACCTTCAAAAAATTTGTTCTGTGCTATAGCTTTGCATGAACACGAACTGCTCAGGGTACAACTTCATCTGTTTCTGCTTAAGGGAGCATGTCTTTCTCTATCCGCAGCAGAATTTATTCACTTGTTGTTGTTGTTCCACACACACACACACACACACACACACACACACACACACACACACACTTTAATTCAGTTCAGAAGAGCTTTATTGACATCCCAGGTAGAGTGTTCTGGCCCAGATTTGGCATAAAGCTGGTACAGCAGGCATTCATCCGGCACTGGCATACAGCATGTGGGCCAAACATGGCCCGGGTTTGGCAGAGGTGGCACCATTTTAAGGCAGCACTCAAGACTTGGGCCAGATATCAAATGTAGTATTTGGCCCAGATGTTACAAAATTTATATGTGGGCCATGTAAGTTTGGCCTATCTTGAGCCACTTTTAAAATACATAAAATAAATTTTGAGTAACAAAAAAATTCTACCAATCTGCTGTAAGCAATCAGCTCTTTGGTTTAAATCCCGTTTAAACTTTGGGGAATTGAATCTAAAGATTCGAACATGATTCACATAGAATTATTGAAAGCTTACACTTAACCTACTCATTTGTCCAGCAAATGGAGTGGTTAGTGTAAAGCAATCCTGTATTATATTATTACGTGGCCAACTTTAACAATATAAAGGCAGTATCTAATTATTTAATGAGCAAGGTAACAGTATCTGAAGCTGAGACATTAACTTATAAAGCACACAACACACCAACACGGATCTTAAAACGAAACACAAGTTTATTGCTACTCTACAACACAACGTACTAATCTACATGAAACAAACAAACACACATACATACACACAAGCAGTTTGAGGAGAGTTATGACGGAGAGCGAGTTTCTTTCTGTAAAGAATCTGTAATTGTAAATTTGTTTCGGGACTGGTAAAAGTCTTTTGCTTCTTGTTATTTTTTTTACTAAAATGTAAATTTGTTTCGTCCTTGGTAAAATAGTTTTTTCTATGTCATTGTATTTCAAGAGTTCACACTTAGCTGATGATTGATTATAAGCAAGTTTGGCATGCTGTCCCGGGAGAGAGCCCTGAGTTCAAAAGGTCCTTGAGCCCTGGGCTCCCTCCCGTTTGCAGGGCGAGAGGGGAGCTTTGAGCTCAGGTAGATCTCGAGAACTCCCCCATTTTGTAAGAGTTGATGACAGAAAATAATTGCTACGGAGAGATATGCTGATGGATAAAAGTTTGACTAGTGCTAAATTTTGATTGTTCAATTAACTTGTAGTGCATGTTTTTGGAACGTGGGAGGAAACCAGAGAACCCAGGCGAAACCCACGCAAGCACGGGAAGAACATGCTAACTTCACACTGAAACGACAGCCAGTCTGTTAAAGGACTTGAACCGGTGACGTTCTTGCTGTGAGGCCGCAGTGCTAGTCACTGGGCCACTGTGCCGCCTTATGAAAGGAAAAGAGGAGGAGTAGGGGTGGAAGGGGGGATTCTTCAAACGAAGATGACTGTAGTAAGAAACCCTGGCTCTTTATAGAGGGTTAGAAATCGTCTGATTGGTTGGTCATACATGGTTAATGCATGACCAGCGGTGTCCAATCATAATCACGAGATCCTCTCGAAATTAGTTTATAAATAAACTTCACTTTATGATAGGTAAAAATGTTTTTCAAAATGTAAATTTGTCTCGAGTATCACACTTTGTGATATTGTTTTGCACTTCCCGGCCACCGTAGTTTTGTCCACTGGCTGAATTCTCTCTCTCTCACACACACACACACACACACACACACACACACACATCTCTCTCATTTGCATCTTGCAGCAAAAGCCAATCAATGAAGTCAATTACAAGAGTCAGTGTGTCGAAATGCACTTGCGTCCAAAAATGTGCTACTGTTTCCAGGCAAACAACCCTGTGTGCAAATAAGCCGTCATATTTTTCCCCTGAGTGCCACGCCATCAGTTTCCTAGGGGTCAGAGCCAGGACTAACCAATGGCAGAGAGGCACCGCTCTATAGTCAGCGCACTAACCTGCAGCCAAGAACACACTAATCTCCGCTTTCTTCCATCGCCCCTTCTTCCTTTTATCACTCGCAACTTCCTGCTGAGCCAACCAGCCCCCTTTATCCGCTTTCTATGTCTTTAATCAGCTTGTACGCACATGACTGGGTGTGCTTGGTGTGTGAGAAACCAAAACAGCTCTCAGGCTCGCACTCTATGCATTCTCCAATCACAACTTATGTTATATGTTATTGTTGCTCTGTAGTTGCTAAGTGGTCTGCTCTATGCAAATCAAAATGGATGTTGTTTGTATCTGTGTTATTGAAACTGTGAGTGTTGCGTATTGCTAAGCTATTCTACGGTGGCTGAGAGAGCTCAAATGCACTGCAAGTTAAGGAAACACATTCAAAAAGAAAAACACCACCGAATAGAGAACACATCTTCATCGGTTTGACAACATACGCGCATGCAAATTGTCACAACATATGAAAATACAGTGGTAATGTGGTGGCGCAGTGGGTAGCACGTTCACCTCACAGCAAGAAGGTCGCTGGTTTGAGCCTCGGCTAGGTCAGTTGGCATTTCTGTGTGGAGTTTGCATGTTGTTCGCATGGATTTCCTCCGTGTTTTCCCACACAAGTTCAAAGACATGCGCTATCTATAGGTGAATTGAGTATGCTAAAATTGACCGTAGTGTGTGTGTGTGTCAATGAGAGTGTATGGATGTTTCCCAGTGATGAGTTGTGGCTGGAAGGGCATCTGCTGCGTAAAACATATGCTGGATGCGTTGGCGGTTCATTCTGCTGTGGCGACCCCAGATTACAGTTTTTCTCCATTGGTTTGGCTCATTTCTTGAAACTGGAATTACGTTCTCAAAACAACATTGACAAACCTCCAAACCCCTTGGCAATTGTTCACAACAGAATTGATTTTCTCATTCACTTCATCAAATTGCAAATGTCTAAGCACATCTAGCCTACATTTAGCACAATTTCCAAATGAATAGATCTAGTTGATCTAAACTGATTGTTGATTCTCAGTTCAATGGTTGTTC
>CAIGQZ010032741.1:8039884-8054828 GCA_903798205.1 Danio tinwini | reverse complement strand
CGATTAGTTGACTTTACTTAAATAAGTGAGTAAACCCATTGCTTTTAAAGCGATTAGTTGACTTTACATGAATATGTAAGTAAACCCATTGCTTTTAAAGCGATTAGTTGACTTTACATGAATATGTAAATAAACCCATTGCTTTTAAAGTGATTGGTTGACTTTACTTTAAATAAGTAAGTAAACCTGTTGCTTTTAAAGCGATTAGTTGGCTTTACTTTAAATAAGTGAGTAAACCCATTGCTTTTTAAAGCAATTAGTTGATTTTACTTAAATAAGCGAGTAAATAAATTGCTTTTAAAGTGATTAGTTGACTTTAAAGCAATTATTTGACTACTTAGGAATTGAGTAAACTCATTTATTTTAAAGTGATTAGTTGACTTAAAAATGAGTAAACCCTTTGCTTTTAAAACAATTAGTTGACTTTACTTACAAAGTGAGTAAACTGGTTGCTTTAAAAGCGATTAGTTGACTACTTAAAGGGCACATATTTTACCCCCTTTTCAAGATTTAATATAAGTCTGTCTCCAGAATGTGTTCAGCTCAATACACTGAGTATACACTCAATACACTATAATATACACTGCTGTATGGACATCCGTTATGTTGATGTACAAAATAAACCACAAACAGTGATTGAAACATCTTCTTTTATAATTGTACTGACACTATGCGGCTGTGGTGATGAATTACATAGCAATTTTACTGTCTTTATTACAAACCTGCACGGTTTTAAAAACGATTTAAACTTGTGAAACTCATTCTTGAGGTGCAGATCACAGAGAGCCGAACAGATCTTTTAATTCTAGTTGCTTTGCACACGTCCTGTCTCTTGGATATGATCATACGCGTTACTACAGAGAATTTTTTATTTTTATTAAAAAGTGAGTAAACCCTTTGCTTTTAAACTGATTAGTTGACTTAAAAAGTGTGTAAAGTCATTGGTTTAAAATAGTAAATAAACTATGTGAATAATTATAAAAATTAAGTTTAAGGTTTACTCACTTTTACCATAGTTTTACTCACTTTTTAAAGTAAAGTACACTGTAAAAAAATATCTTAATTTTACGATTTATTTCAGGCAGCTAGGGTGCCGGAAAAAAAAGTAAAATAACGGCTGTTAAATTACAGAAATTGACCGTTAAATAACGGACATTAAATGACAGAAATTTACCGTAAAAAAACGGACATTAAATGACAGAAATTTACCATAAAATAACGGACATTAAATTACAGAAATTTAGCGGAAAATAACGAACATTAAATGACAAAAATTTACCATAAAATAACGGACATTAAATTACAGAAATTTACCATAAAATAACAAACATTAAATGACAAAAATGTACCCTAAAAAACGGACATTAAATGACAGAAATTTACCATAAAAAAACGGACATTAAATGACAAAAATTTACCATAAAATAACGGACATTAAATTACAGAAATTTAGCGGAAAATAACGAACATTAAATGACAAAAATGTACCCTAAAAAACGGACATTAAATGACAGAAATTTACCGTAAAATAACGGACATTAAATTACAGAAATTTACCGTAAAATAACGGACATTAAATGACAGATATTTACCGTAAAATAACGAACATTAAATTACAGAAATTTACCATAAAATAACGAACATTAAATTACAGAAATTTACCATAAAATAATGGACATTAAATTATAGAAATTTAGCGGAAAATAACGAACATTAAATGACAAAAATTTTCCCTAAAATAACGGACATTAAATTACAGAAATTTACTGTAATATAACAAACAATAAATGACAAAAATTTACCGTAAAAAAACGGACATTAAATAACAGAAATTTAACATAAAATAAAGAAAATTAAATGACAAAAATTTATTCGAAAAAAACTGACATTAAATGACAGAAATTTATCGTAAAATAACGGAAATAAAATTACAGAAATTTACCGTAAAATAACGAACGTTAAATGACAAAAATTTACCCTAAAAAAACTGACATAAAATGACAGACATTTACCGTAAAATAACAGACATTAAATTACAGAAATTTATCGTAAAATAACAGACATTAAATTACAGAAATTTACAGTAAAATAACGGACATTAAATTACAGGAATTTACCGTTTAATAACAGACATTAAATTACAGAAATTTACCGTAAAATAGCAAACATTAAATTACAGAAATTTACAGTAAAATAACGGACATTAAATGACAGAAATATACCATAAAATAACGGACATTAAATTACAGAAATTTATCAGAAAATAATAGACATTAAATTACAGAAATTTACCATAAAATAACAAACATTAAATGACAAAAATTTACCCTAAGAAAACGGACATTAAATGACAGAAATTTACCGTAAAATAACGAACATTAAATTACAGAAATTTACCGTAAAATAACAAACATTAAATGACAGACATTTACCGTAAAAAAACGGACATTAAATTACAGAAATTAACCATAAAATAACGGACATTAAATGACAGATATTTACCGTAAAATAATGAACATTAAATTACAGAAATTTACCGTAAAATAACGGACATTAAATTACAGAAATTTACCGTAAAAAAACGGACATTAAATTACAGAAATGTACTTACATTTAAATTTCTATAATTCAACCTCTGTTATTTCACAGTAAATTTCTGTAATTTAACGGACATTACTTTTTAAAAAAAATTCGGCACCCCAGCTGCCAGTAATAAACCATACAATTTAATTTTTTTTTTTTGTGTAGCTTATCTCTTTTTACAGTGAAGCTTCTTTCTGATGTGCATCTTTTGCTCGGTGTATTGTTCTGCTTTGTTTTACCCTTTAAAGGTTTGAAAGTGACTCACTCAAGCTGCCATCACAAATGTTTAACGCATCAATCACAACCACAATAGCTAAACCACGGCACATTCAGTCGTTGCGTTCACAGTCCACATCCAGTAACAAATCAACTGTTTAGCAGTTCTGCTCTGATTGCCAAGCGTCCACCACTGTGACCTGGAGAGCCGCTCCGTTTGCTAAAGCTGCCTCAGGCTTTACAGACACCAAGGAAAAAATAATTAGACTTAATTAAGAAGAGGAGCAGCTCTATTGCATTCCTCAGCAGCTGTTCTCCTTCAGGCTCTCTGCTGCCAACCTGTCAATCACACACAAGACAATATGTCACATTACGACAATAAAGACAACATGAAAGCCAGACTGACCTCATTTAGGTTTCCAACGCATTCCTGGAGAAGAAATTCTTGAGCTTGTGTTATTTAAAGAAGAATCTGTTTGTGTTTATAATTAAAATGTAATGACTTATTCTTGCATTGAGGGATAAAGTGCATTTTTAAAAGGGGCAGATATGAAAATAACATATTGTGAAAGAATATAATTAAGTGTGAGCTGAGTGTAACGTTTTTGTATGTTTAATTGCATGTTAGATTGTTAAATAAAAGTTCAAATGGATCCAGGAAAACCACAAAATAAAGAGGGAGAGAGGGCCCTGTCATACACCTGGCGCAATGCTGCGCAAGGCGCGACGCAAATGTTGTTTGCTAGTTTCAGCTTGACGCAAGGGTTGTGTTAAAGTTTTTCAGCACGCTGTTAAATAGCAAATGCATCATATAGGAACTCATATAGGGGTTCTGGTCTAAAAAAGGAGGTGTGTTAAGGAGCATTGCTGGTGCTATTTTGAGGAACTAAAATAGACTGTTTAATAGACCAGCTAAGAGAAGGCCAACGCAAAGCGCGTTAGATCTGCGCCTCGCTTAAACATTGCTTAATACACACAGGATGTACAGCAATACGTAATCATCTTTACAAATGTAAAAGAATTAAAGGATTAAAATGTTACAAAAATTATTATATTCTACATAAATATAAAAACCACTTATGCCTTTTTCATCTCGGGGGGCTTTTTCAGTTTATTGATGACAATTTGCTCTTGTATAATGTTATTATTATTAGCAGTATTATTTATTATGTGCATTTTTTATTTGTTTTATTAAAACACGCTTAGATTTGCCCACCTGTCAGGTTTTAAACCATATTGGTCATAGCATGTGTATTTGGAAATAACTCTGTTTATTTATTCATTTGCTGTAAATTAGAACTGAATTTAGAAATAGTTTTGAAACAAATCTTTGCGCTTAACAAACAAAATTAATTATGTTGGCTAATGGATGTCTGTGCGCACAACACATTTCCTTATCCACGGAAGAGAGTGAAAGTAAAGTAAAGAATGGAGGCTCATTCTCGCTTTGCAGATGCTCTGTTTAACTGTTTTCTCGCTAGTGAAGCTCTCAGTTTTCCCGCTTAGCCTACAAAGTCCGCCATGTAAATAGCAAATGTGTAATAGTGCGACGCAACTGACTTTTAAAGGGAATGGGAGACGAGACTCTGATTGGTTTATTCTCAAAACACACAAAAAATAAGCTCAACCATGTTAGGCCATGTACCGCGGCGCAAAGCGAAATTTTCCGTTGTTAAAATAGCAAAAGTGAATTCTGACACGTCCTTAATGCTTTTGCGCTCTGCGCTTTGGACTTTGCGCCTAGATCGTTAAAATAGGGCCAGAGAGAGAGATTTGTTAATTTGTTGATACATTTGTTAAATGTACAGTTTATTTATTCATTCATTTTCTTTTCAGCTTAGTCCCTTTATTAATCTGGGGTCACCACAGCGGAATGAACCGCCAATTATGTTTTATGCAGCGGATGCCCTTCCAGCTGCAACCCATCACTGGGAAAACAGTTTATTCTGATTTAATTTCAATTTATTTATTTAATTAATTAATTTTATTATGTACTTTTATTTATTCAATCATTTTATTTTCGGCTTAGTCCCTTTATTATTCAGGGGTCGCCACAGCGGAATGAACCAGCATATGTTTTAGGCCTTCCAGCTGCAACCCATCAATGGAAAATTATTTGTATTTATTTCATTATAATTGTTTTATTTTATTTATTTATTTACTTTATTTTATTTTAATTCATTTTAATACCACTACTATTTGCTCACTATGTTTTTTAATATATAAGTTATTTTAATGCAAACTTTGGCAATACATTTGTAACATATGTCTTGCCAATAGGGCAGTTACTAAATTGAACTGAACTGAACTGAACTGAACTGAATTTAATTGAGAGAGAGAGAGACACTTGTTAGTTTGTTGATACATGTGTTAAATTCACTCATTCATTCATTTATTTTCTTGTTTTTTGTTCAAGTTTATAACCACTTGAATGTGAGTAAATGGGGGAAATTTTCATTTTTGGGTGAACTATCCCTTTAAATAACCTTGTAATGGGCCCCACTGCAGTGTTGTCTTTTGTTTGTGTGTGTGTGTGTGTTCAGGTCCTTTCCTCCCATTTGGACAGTTCCTCCAGTGTCCAGCTGGACGTCCTCAAGCAGGATCAAACGCCTACAAGACCCACATTCGCTCTTCTGCATCAATAAACAGCCTAATAACTGATGAGAGAAAGCCAGCAAACCGGACTTAAAGAAGAACATGATCCAGATGAAAAGTGTTCGTAGACACACAACGCTTCGTAGACACACAACTCTTTACTATTGTGAAAATCAATGAAAAGCGATACGATGTCAACAGAATGGAGCTGTTAATAATCTGTGTGCACCCAGATGGCATCCCTGAACTCAGACGTGACTCCTGCTGACTGTGTCTGAGTGTGTGTGTGTGTGTGTGCGTGTGTGTGTGTGTTGATTTGTGTATTTAAGTGCACTGTACTGTGCAAATGTATGTAAATCACCTTATGTCCACTATTTCATATACGGTGCTCAACATAATTGAGTACACCCAAATTTAAAATTGAATATTTGTATGCATTTCACAGTGAGAATTTGTCATGTATTATGGTCAATTTATTAACAGATATATTTTATTTAACAGATATATTTATTAAAATCATATTTTAGTCACTGAACATCTTTAAAAATAAAAAGATAATACATTTAAATTCCTGCGAAATATTAGGGGGAAAATGTTCATTCTTATTAGTTTCTCTTGATATTTTCCTTTAACATATAAATTTGGGTGTACTGATTTTGGCAACATGGGCTCAATCTGAAAACATAGCTCTATATACATTTCTGGAGATCACAAATTATGTAGCCAGAGGTAAGTATGGCTGCATTTGGTCTTTAAACAGAATGCTTAAACAGTATGTCGGCATACTAGAGACACAGAAAGGAGTTGACCATGATGATGAGGTTCGAGTTTGACCGACAACCACTGGATCAATGCTTTTAGTGCTGGAATGTGTAATTCTTTCTGCAAAGAGTTGACTTTTTTCAATGGCAGCCACTCAGATTACTACAGTACCCCCAGTACAGAAAATGTACCCCTATATACATTTCTGGAGAGTGCCAAATACATCCCAGGAGGTACGTTTCTTTTTTTTTTTTTTGCAGTTTTTGTTTTCGTGAATCCACCACTTCTCTGACCTTAATGCTTTTTAGGATCTCAGATTTCTCTCATGAGTGCCATTCATGCCTGCTGTTCTTGCATAAATTCACCAGAGGCCACTGTCGACTGACTCACTGCTTGAAAAAAAGAAATCCACAAAAAAAACAGACACATTTTTAGATTTTACCACATACATTGTGATTTACTTGTTTATTTATTTTTTTGGGCTTTTGTTTTTGTCTTGCTTTTTGAAACCGTTCTTTTTAAAAACGAAATGCAGCCATATGTACCTCTGGCTACATAATTTGCGATCTCCAGAAATGTATATAGAGCTATGCCTTCAGAATGAGCCTGAAAGTGAGCAAAAAACTGAAAGTGCCGGTTTCAACATAGGCTCATTCTGAAAACGTAATCCCGTGGATGTTTCTGAAGATCACGAATTAATCAGCCGGAGGTACATATGGATTCATTTCGTTTTTTTTAAACGAACACTACAGGGCGTTATGACGCCGTTCCTTTTCGTGCTTACCAGCTGACTGCTTACCTCCATGTGGAGGGCTTTCCCACTGCAACCAGTTTGTCCTGTTAGCTCGTCATTTTACGTTGGCAGACTTAAGACGCAGAAAGAAGTTGACCTCGACGATGATGACGGGGTTCGAGTCTGGGGATGAGTGGTTCCAGAAATCAGGTAAGACAAAAACAGAATCCAAAAAATAAAATGAACAAGTAAATAACAGGGTAAGAATGCGTTAAAATGCAAAAACGTGGTAAAAATCAGTCGAGGGTTTTTCTTTTTCTGGACGGCTTTTGTAAACCGTTGGTTGGGTTTAGAGAAGTAAGTGTGTGGGCGAGTCAATCGATAAAATTGGTTGGGTTTAGGGAAGGAGTAGGGTGGGTCAGTCAGTCGATTGGCCGGCCGGCCATTCAGTCAGACAAACAGTAAGTCGACAGCGGCCTCTGGTGGGTTTACATGAGAACAGCGGGCGCGAACGGCACTCGCAAGAGAAATTTGAGATATGAAAAAGTGCACACAGCGGGCGGCCTCTTGCGTATTCGCAAAAACAAAAACTGCAAAAATACGTACCTCCCAGGACGTATTTCCAGAAATGTCCACAGGACTAAATTTTCAGAATGAGCCTGGGTTGGCCGGTTTTCTATTGGCAGTGAGCATTTTGGGCGTGGCTTAGGGCATGTGTTCATCAAAGTGTTTTTGCGTAGTTAAAAATGCCAGTGCTCTTCTAAAACCCTATTCGGTGAGCGCTTCTCCAGCTGTTACAGCATTTAAAAATTCTACCTGCAATTTACCAACATGATGTTTCCATTGGCAACAACAGATGAACAAACAAACCGACAGCAATAGCTCAGTGGTTAAAGTCCCCATGAACTGGGGAACTTATATTTTTTTTGTTTAGAGTTGGCAGTTCATTCAGAAAGATCTGGAAAAGGGTTTGAGAAGAGTTATTACAACCTACTGTAACAGACTCCTCCTGCTCATCATTTCTTTTTGTTGTCAAAACTAACAGTTGGAGGGGTGTGGTTAAGTATGTTAGCCACGCCCCAATACTTCAGACAGAGTAATTTAACTGAAAACAAACCGGAAGTGCATTTTCAGATTTCAATTAAAGATTAGAAAAGCAAACTATTGTTTTTTTTTCTCTCAATGACATGCACAGTTGAATTGTTCAACACAAAACTAGCAATGTGAGCTCACAGAATTAATAGGTTAGTTTTGATCTCTTGGGGACTTTAAGTGCGTCAACATATTGCACTGAGGTGCTTATGGTGACCTGAGTTTGATTCCCGGCTCGAGGACCTTCGCCGATCCTTCCTCTCTGCTTCTCCCAATGCTTTCCTGTCTGTAATTTCCACTGTCCTGTCCTAATAAAGGTAAAAAAAATCCCTAGAAAAATTATAAAACAAATAAACAAACAAAAAAAGCTACACTGCCAATAGAAAGGCGCCTCTAAATGCAAAAAAAATGCATTGGGTATATTCAGGTTTTGGAGTGTGCATTAGCCAATCAGAATCAAGCACTCGACAGCATTGTAGGATAATATATTAATATTTTACACCTGTAGATTTCAAAGCAATTTCACAAATAGTTTTTTTTCCTTCAGCACAATCTTATGTTAATCTATCATTTCATTCATTCATTCATTCATTCAACTTAGTTCCTGTTTATTAGGGGTCGCCACCATTTCATATTTTGGTAAACTTATAGCTAATATGCACCTTCATTGCAAGTTTTCATATAACTGATACAATTTAAATACATAAATATCATATTTATCCCTAAATATATATTTTGGGGTTGTGCAATGCACAATGGAAGTGAATCTTTTCTAGACTCAATCCTGCTGTTCACGAGAGATTAAAATAAGCTTCTATTATTTTAATCTTTTATAAAATGGAGAAGAACTCACATATGTCTCTGATTAAATCTGATTTTCCGATATCTGTTTGACTCTCAGTAATGGAACGCAGTCCTCTGATTATGTGATAACAGATCTCTATAAATATTTGAGTTGATCTGAGCATTATTCATTAGGCAAAAACAAAGATTCTCTAACAGTTCGGTCTGTTATTGTTCCAGCTATTGGAATACAATTTTCTTCTCTTAAACTCAGACAAAACAGAATTATTACTTATCGGCCCTAAATCCTGTACACAGCAGTTCTCACAACTCGACCTGCAATTAGAGGGATACAAAGTTAGAGTTAGCTCTACTGTAAAAGATCTGGGTGTCATATTAGACAGCAATTTAACCTTTGAAAATCATATATCCCATGTCACAAAAACTGCCTTCTTTTATCTGAGAAACATTGCTAAATTATGAAGTATGCTATCCATCTCAGATGCAGAAAAGCTAGTCCATGCTTTTATGACTTCTAGGCTGGATTACTGTAATGCTCTGTTTGCTGGTTGCCCAGCATCCTCTATTAACAAACTTCAGCTAGTACAAAACGCAGCTGCCAGAGTTCTTACCAGGTCTTGAAAATATGATCATATCGCCCTAATTTTATCCTCCTTACACTGGCTGCCTGTTAAGTATCGTATTGAATATAAAAACTGCTTCTTACCTATAAAGCTTTAAATAATCGAGCTCCTGTTTATCTAACCAAGCTCCTGTCTCACTACAATCCAACCCGCTCTTTAAGATCTCAAAACTCAGGGCTTCTGGTAGAATAGCAAAGTCGAGTAAAGGAGGTCGAGCCTTCTCATTTATGGCCCCTAAACTCTGGAATAGCCTTCCTGATAATGTCCGAGGCTCAGACACACTCTCGCAATTCAAAACTAGATTAAAAACCTATCTTCTTAGCAAAGCATACACTCAGTGCATCACTTAACGGTATGGCGCATGATTGTGCCCAACGCAGGTTTTTGCAACAAGTTTATATACACTATGAACAGCAGTTACGCTAATTATTCTCTTCAGACTATGCAGCACCACTGATGTGATCCAAGACCAGCGACGAGATGATCCCAAGGTCTTCATAATCCTGGACCAGGCCATATCCTGAGCAGCTGCTGTGGTGGTCATGGTGGAGTAAGACCACAAGACTGATTTCTGTGACGCTCCAAGGACAAACAAGTCTTCGCTGAGGTCCAGCCTCCGGCGCCTAGACTGCAGCTCTGCACAAGACGTTTGGTCATAGGAGAAATGTTCGTGCCCAACTGAGCCTGGTTTCTCTCAAGGTTTTTTAAATCTTCACTTTCGTCAATTGGTGAAGTTTTTTCCTCGCCGCTGTCGCCACTGGCTTGCATGGTTCGCGATCTGTAGAGCTGCGCATCGATGGAATTGCTCCATAGTGTTTGGACTCTCAGTAGTGATTATTAACCACACTACACTGAGCTGAACTGAACTTAAACTCTGAAAACTGAACTGATACTGTTTCAATTTACTATATTAAGCTGCTTTGACATAATCTACATTGTATAAGCGCTATAGAAACAATGATGAATTGAATTGAATTGAAATAAATTGAATTGGCAGCGGGCATCAAATCACACTGCCATTAGAGAAGACTGTTTTCTTTTAAGCACTTGTGCTACACTCAAAACATGACTTTTGCTGCTTGTTCAAACTACTTATTTAAAATGAGTTGAAACAACCCAATACTTAAGTTGTTCAGACAACCTAATTGTTTTATGTTAAATCCACTTATATTTGTAAAAACAATTAAGTTATTGTAATCGATTTGTGTTGGGAAAACATGAAGGGATTATGTGCAACCCAGCAATTTTTACAGTGTATTTTACAAAAGTATAGACCATTTCAATGTGGTCATGTCATTGGCCCATAAACATTTCCTGCTTGTTATCGAGCTATTTCATAACCGTATAACAAGAGGCAATTCAATCATAGCTTAATGTTATAACAGCTTTCACAACATTATTTATCAATATGCGGTTATTTTTGGATTCTCGGAAGCCATTAAAAAAGTAAAACATGAAATATGTTGGGACCATTGTTTTTGTTTACATGCCTCAAAATGGTCCGTAGAAGAAGAAATGTCATATATCTGTTATTCATTTGGAGGTTTTTGTCAACTTTTAAAACACTGTTGCAGACATTTATAATTAAATACATAAATATAGTCAGAGTGCTTCAGTTAAGGGAAAAAGTATAGTTCACTGTGGACTAAAATGAAAAAAATCCTTAAATTAAAATCAATTCTGTCATTATCTAATAGTCATATGCATATGCATACTTTTTCCCTGAGAAAGTCAAAGGACAAAAATCCAATACAGCTCTTTATCCGCATAAAAAGAAAGAAAGAAAAGATAAAAAGAGGAAGAAAGACAGTAAGAAAAAGTTTTATAACATCAATTACAGCCCACTACTGCATTATACAACTGTACAATTTTTTTGGTTTGGACAAGCAGCGTTTCCAAAAGTGCTGAAACGGAAAATTTCATTGTTTGTATTAGAGTGTTTTTAATGATCCTTCTCTATCCAAATACCCCCATCATACCCCAAAAATGAAGAGACAGATACTCCTCTAACTTTCCATACTGTTGTAGCCTATCTTGCGCACTTGCTGTTAAAAATGGAGCTCTTCTTTATTTTGATGACCTGTGGTAGAAAGAAAGAAAGAAAGAAAGAAAGAAAGAAAGAAAGAAAAGCAATACAGCAGATGTGAAAAAGTGTTGCCCCTTACTGATTTCTAATTTTTTGCATCTTTGTCACACGAAAAAACTACATAACCCTGTGTGAAAAAGTGTTTGCCCCCTAAACTTAATAACTGGTTGGGCCACTGTTAGCAGCAACGACTGCAATCAAGCATTTTTGATAACTTGCAATGAGTCTGTTACAGCCCTTTGGAGAAATTTTGGCTCATTCCTCATTGCAAAATTGCAGTAATTCAGCCACACTGGAGGGTTTTCAAGCATGAACTGCCTCTTTAAGCTTATGCCACAGTGTCTCAATTGGGTTCAGATCAGGATTTTGCCTAGGCCACTCCAAAATCTTCTTTTTTTTTCCTTCAGCCATTCATAAGTGGACTTTTTTTTGCTGTGATTTGGATAATGTTCCTGCTGCAGAACCTTTGTTTGCTTCAGCTTGAGGTCACTTACAGATGGCAGGACATTCTCCTTTAGAATATTTTGGTACACAGCAGAATTATTGGTTTCATTTCACATATCACAGCAAGTTTTCCAGGTACTGAAGCAGCAAAACAGCCCCAGATCATCACAGTACTACCACCACATTTTACTGTTGGGATGATGTTCTTCTGAAATGTGGTGTTACTTTTAGGCCACACATATAATGGACACACACCTTTCAAAAAGTTCAACTTTTGACTCGTCAGTCCACAGGGTATTTTCTAAAAGTCTTGGGGATCATCAAGATGTTTTCCGGCAAAACTGAGACAAGCCTTTATGTTCTTTATGAACTCTTTGATGCAAACCACTTGTGCCCAGTCTCTTTCTTATGGTAGAGTCATGAACACTTACCTTAACTGAGGCAAGTGAGACCTGCAGTTTTTTTGGATGTTGTTGTGGAGTCTTTTGTGACCTGTTGTGAGCTATTGGGGTAATTTTGGCCACTCCTGGGAAAGTTTTCCACTGTTCCATGTTTTTGCCTATATATAATGGCTCTCTCTGTCGTTCGCTGCAGCCCCAAAGCTTTAGGAATGGCTTTATAACTTTTTCCAGCTAGGCAAATCTCAATTCTTTTCTTTCTCATTTGTTTTTGAATGTCTTTCGATCTCAACATAATGTCTAGCTTTTGAGGATCTTTTGGTCTACTTCACTTTGTCAGACAGGTCTTATTTAAGCGATTTATTGATTGTGAAAACAGGTGTGACTAGAGAAAATGAACTCAGGTGTGATTAAACCAAAGTTATGTTTTAACAGGGGAGGCAAACACTTTTCACACAGGGGGATGTAATTTTGGCAACACAGAGGCTCATTCTGAAAACGTAATCCCATGGATGTTTCTGGAGATCGCAAATTATGCAGCCGAGGTACGTATGGCTTCATTTCGTTTTTTTAAAACGAAAGCTACAGGGCGGTATGACGCTGTTCCTTTTCGCGCTTACCAGCTGACAGCTCACCTCCGTATGGAGGGTTTTCCCACTGCAACCAGTTTGTCCCGTTAGCTCGTCATGTTACATCGGCGGACTTGAGACGCAGAGAGGAGTTGACCATGATGACAATGGGGTTCGAGTCCAGGGAAGAGCGGTTACAGAAATCAGGTAAGACAAAAACAAAATGCAAAAAATAAAATGAACAAGTAAATAACAGAGTGAGAATGCGGTAAAATCTGAAAACGTGGTAAAAATAAGAAGAGGGCTTTTCTTTTTCTGGATGGCTTTTGTAAACTGTTGGTTGGGTTTAGGAAAGTAAGTGGGTAGGGGGGTTAATCGATAAAATTGGTTGGGTTTAGGGAAGGAGGAGGGTGGGTCAGTCAATTGATTGGCCAGCCGGCCATTCAGTCAGACAGTCAGTCGACAGCGGCCTCTGGTGGGTTTACATGAGAACAGCAGGCCCGAACGGCACTCGCGAGAGAAATTTAAAATATGAAAAAGCGCACACACCGGCCTCTCGCGGATTCGTGAAACCAAAAACTGCAAAAATACGTACCTCCCAGGACGTATTTTGCGGTCTCCAGAAACGTCCACAGCACTACGTTTTCAGAATGAGCCTGGGTTGAATTATGGATTTTGCTTTCTCTTAATAATAAAAAACTTATTTTCAAAATTGCATGATGTGTGTTTACTTGTGTTATCTTAGACTAACATTTAAATTTATTTGATGATCTGAAACATTAAGTGTGACAAACATGCAAAAAAAAAAAAGAAATCAGTAGGGGCAAACACATTTTCACACACACATATATGATTATTCTTCGTAACATTGGTGAATTTAAATTATATATATTAATAACAAGTGTACTAGATTAGATTAGATTCAATTTTGCTGTCATCACACATGTACAAGTAAGAGGAAATGAAATGCAGTTTATAACCTTAATAACCTTATACAATAAGTATAACCTTAATTTATTAATAAAATACAGTAGTTTACCATCAATTTTTAAATGTTTCTGCCATATTTTAAGTGGTAAAGTTATCCAAATTTCTTTTTACCATGTTTCTTTTTTACTGCATGACCAGATGAAACAAATACTATAGTACTTCATAGTAAATACTACAGTGTTTTTGAACCATACCATAATGAAGTGTATTATACTGTAGATTTAATAGTATTTACATCACTTGGTTATTGAACAATACAGCATAATGTACTATTAAATAGTGTGAACTGATAAACTAATAAATACTGTGGTGTATTTTAGGTCAGGGGTGTTCCTTGAGATCTACCTTCTTGCAGATTTCAGTTGCAACCCATATCAATCACCTGTAATTATCAAGTGCTGTTTATGTCTAAATAATTAGTTCATGTGTGTTTGATCAGGGTTGGAGCTGAACTCTGCAGGAAGGTAGATCTCCAGGAACAGGGTTAAGCACCCCTGCTTTAGGTATTTCTCCAGTAAATTGTAGCAGTTTCCGGCAAGGGTTTGGTGTTGATCAGGACAGTGGAGACTGGATCTGGATCCACCCACAGAACACCTGCTGTTAATAATGGAGTTGTTTTTTATTCTAATGACCCTTGGTTGTCGTCTACAATCAGTCAAAGCCTTACATCCTGCGTGAAAACCACTTAACCAGGCATTAGCTTACTATAATGCAATATCACATCGTAAAAAAAGGCCGGAGACATATGAAGTCTTTCACCGTCTGTCCCCATTCGGTCTAGCAAAGGACATTATTAAGATTTGTGGTCTTCTTAGTTTGCTGAAATGACCACTCGCATCAATTAATGTCTGCCGGGATTGTTTTCCAGGTAATGTTTATGTAAAACATGTGACGCAAACTGAACCAATCAAATTTAATATTAAAACAACAACCTTTAGTCAGATTTCAATATGCAGTTAGGTTTAAAAGGGAATATGTAAGGTTTATATAAAGTCAATATATATAGATAGATAGATAGATAGATAGATAGATAGATAGATAGATAGATA
>CAIGQZ010032741.1:8015866-8034280 GCA_903798205.1 Danio tinwini | reverse complement strand
TATATATATATATATATATACTTAAAGGCTGTTGAACTTGTATTCAAATTGAATTTGTAGAATTGGTCTAATTTACAGGAGCCTCGAAAACTGTGAAACATACTTTTACATTTTTCAGAAACTTGGAACATAATTCGGGTCTGAAGGGGTTAATAAATAACCCAATAAAGGTTAAAAATAACCCAACAAAGCATAAACTATTTTTGACTCAACCATTGGGTAAAATAACTAACTCAACATTTTTTAAGTGTGCTTGGTTCCACACAATCAATTTGTGTTGGGTCAAGATGAAGGAATTCAGTTAACTTAATAGTTTTTGTAAATTTGAGTGGATTGAACATGAAATAATTAAGTTGAACACCCCCCCCCCCAAAAAAAAAAAAAAAAAAAAAAAAAAGAAAAAAAAAAAAAAAGTATTTTTAAAAAAAAAAGGGAAAAAAAAAAAAAAAAAAAAAGTAAACCCCCCCCCCCCAAAAAAAAAAAAAAAAAAAAAACGAGGAGTTGTGACGTTCAAGCTCATTTTAAATGAGAAGTTTGAACAAACAGCAAACATAATGTTTTAAGTATAAGCGCTGTCTGGAACTCTCATCTGAAATTTGTGTTTCTCTTGTGTGTAGGTCCAGTAATTTCACTTTAATGGTTTTAAGACTGGGGCAGCACGGTGGCTCAGTGGGTAGCACAAGATCGCTGGTTCAAGCCCTGGCTGGGTCAGTTGGCATTTCTGTTTGGAGTTTGCATGTTCTCCCCGTTTTGGCGTGGGTTTCCTCCGGATGCTCCGGTTTCCCCCACAAGTCTAATGACCTGTAGGTGAATTGGACAATAGTATCTGGATGCTAAATTGTCCATAGTGTATGTGTGTCAATGAGTGTGTATGGATGTTTCCCAGTGATGGGTTGCAGCTGGAAGGACATCCGCTGAGTAAAACATAGGCTGGATAAGTTGGCGGTTCATTCTGCTGTGGTGACCCCAGATTAATAAAGGGACTAAGCCGACAAGAAAATGAATGAATAGTTTTAAGATTAAAGAGCATGTCCTTTTCATGGCATTTAGACTGAAATAAATGAACAAAAACATAGGAAGAGTAAATATGAGTAAATGTATATTAAATATACAGATTAGGTCCGACGCAGGACTCCAGGTGTTTCATCGTCAAAGTGCTTTTATTTTTTACATTTGCTTTCGTTTAAAGATGCAAAGTAAATAAAGAGATTATATAATAGTTCAGATGCAAAACAAACTCAAGAGTTTTTGAACTCTTCGTATTTACTCTGTATATAATCTCTACATTTCCTCGGCATCTTTATAATTTGATACGTTGGCTTTAAATCAAAACAAAGGTAAACAACATAAAACACCTGAAGTCCTGTCGCACCTTCCTCCGGCCGCGCGTGACACCTCCCGCCGCTGACGTCACGCGCGCGGCTCCGTCCAGCGGTTCGGTTTTTATTCAGCGCTGGATCCCGGAGTGCGCAGGAGGAGGAGGAGCTGTCAAAGTTTACAGCCGAGTTTCCTCAAGAATACGCGAAGACGAGACCTGTGAACGCTTACAAAGCCTGGAACGAAGAGCCATTTAAAGTATGGAGTGAAGCCCGAGAGCTTACAAACGCAAATAATGGCAGGACCAACAGAAATCGGATTGTTTTTTACCTTATTGCTCTATGGGAGCTTCTGCGCGACGCCGGAAAAGAAAGGTAGGACTATTGTGAAACGGCTTGTTGTGTAAGATTATTATACGCTTTTTCTGTGGTGAATGATTTGGGAACATCGCATTTATTTACTGTATCTTCATAGAAAAGAGCGCGTACAGGAGCCTCAGTCAGTCAGACAGCCTTGAAAAAGTGTTTAAGTTTGAGCTCACTGTCCCAAAGATAACTTACACACTTGCACACTAAATAGTGATTAACTGAGGCTTTTATGGATTGCGACTTGGTAGAGATTAAGTCTTCCTGGAGAATTTTTCTTTGAATTTCTTGTTCATGGGTCGATGACTATTGGGATTGAACCTATAACCTTTCACTCGCAAGCACAGATTTTAGGTTATTTGACCCCACCCCATATTTTTAATAAGGTTGTGATTTATTTGCGTTTATTATGTGCTGTGGGTGGCACTGACATAGCAAAGGCAAAAAGGAAAGGAAATATTCATGTTGTAAAAATGCTTTACCAGGAAACCTGATTTAAATTACTTGCTTTACATTTAATGAACATAAGTAAACCATTTTAAATAATGGTCTTTTAGTTATTGTTAGTTAATAACACAAACCAAGTATGAACGATCTTGTACAGCATTTATTAATCACAGTTCAACATTTAATGCATTATTATAATTCAAAATTGTGCTTGTTATTATTAGTTAATCCATTGTGAATTACCAAGTACTAACGAATGACTTTATTTTCATGAACCAATGTTTCCAGAGATGAATGAATGCTGTAGTAAATGTATCGTTCATTGTTTGTTCATGTTAGTAAATAAATTAACTAATGGGCTATTATTTATATTAATATGCATCAGATGGTAGAAACAGCTTTGCACGTTGTTTTCAATGTAATTCAATGCCTTTTTACTCAGTTTTTACTTCAGTTTCCAGCTTTACTGACTTAAAAAACAAAACAAAACAAAAAAACAATAGCAACCTTAAATTAAATACACTCTTAAAAAAAAGGTTCAATATTGGCGTCAACTTTAAACATTTCGTCACCTTGGAATTATAAGTTTCTACCTGCGTTCTGAATGATTTTGAGATATTTGAGCTTTAAAGTTTTTGCATTCCATATAGCAAACAGTATATGTGTATAACATTTGTTTTTAAATAAAAAAGTCTTAAAATGTAAACAACTCATAAAAAAACATCCCATAATGTAAATAAGTTGTCATTTAATAAGAATGTCAAAAACTCAGTTTTGACAAAAATGTCAGATCGAACCTTTCTAAGGTGACGATTTTTGGAACCATTAAATGTAATATTTTTTATAGTGAAAATATAGTTATTTTGTTTGCACACATGGTCAAATTTTCACACAATAATAAACGTTTAACATCCCAGCAGGCACAGGACGTCTACAAGATGTCAGATTGCCTTTGTACCCCAACGTTGTGGGGCATTGCATTTTGGGTGGAAATTAAAATGGGTTGACATCAGAAACCAAACATCAGACTGACATCAATGTCCAACGTTGGACAGATGTTGCATTTTGGTTAATTTCCCACGCAACCTAAAAACAAAATATCAACGTCTAATGATGTCACAACTTGACGTTGTGTGGACATTACCAATATGATGTCTATCAGATGTTGGATTTTGGTTACCATACCTGACAAATAAACATCAGTATTTGATGTCAGTATGTTGTTGGTTTAAGATGTTGGGTCGACGTTGGATTTTGGTCACTTTCCAACAAAACATAAAATCAACCAAATATCAATATAATTTGACGTTGATATTGGACATCAAAATAACATTGTCCTTAGACGCTGTCGACCTAAATCTAACCTAATAGTATTGTCTTATGACGTTGTGTGTCTACTGGGATCCAGCGAAACTTTTTATTCCACAAAAGGTTTTTTAACAGTGGGAAACATTTATTTATGAACTAATGGGCTATTATTTATATTAATATGCGTCAGATGGTAGAAACAGCTTCGCACGTTGTTTTCATGTGTAAAATGTAATTTAGTACACAGTTGTTGTTTAAGCAGTTGCCAGATTTAACTGCTGTTTGGTGGCAGGCACTTGTATCTATTTAACTTTTCACAATGATCAATGCCTTTTTACTCAGTTTTTACTTCAGTTTTCAGCGTTCTGACTGTTTAAAAACTATTTAAGCTTAATTGAATACACTCTGGTGCAGTAGGTAGTGCTGTCGCCTCACAGCAAGAACGTCGCTGGGTTGTAGGTTCGAACCTCAGCTGGGCTGGGTCAGTTGGTGTTTCTGTGTGGAGTTTGCATGTTCTCCCTGCGTTCGCGTGGGTTTCCTCCGGGTGCTCCGATTTCCCCCACAGTCCAAAGACATGCTGTACAGGTGAATTGGGTAGTGTATGTGTGTGAATGAGTGTGTGGATGTTTCCCAGAGATGGATTGTGGCTGGAAGGGCATCCGCTGCGTAAAATCGTGCTGGATAAGTTGGCGGTTCATTCCACTGTGGCGACCCCAGATTAATAAAGGGACTAAGCCGACAAGAAAATGAATGAATGAATACACTCTTAAAAATAAAGGTCCCGTTAAGAAGTTTTATCATTTGTGGAACCATTAAATTTAATAAAAAAAAATTACAGTGAAAAAGGCATCATTTGGTTTGTCTTCACACTATTATAATAATAGCAGTAAAAAAGCATAGTTCTTTGTACTGAAATTATCTTTGGGAAACCCAAAAGGGTTCTTGGCTTCGCTGGTAAAAATTTCCCATTTTATTTTTAATCAGGTTGAATCATTTTTTAAAAATTAAAGGTTCATTATTGACATTGATGTTTAAACTTTTAACATCCATGGAGACTTTTTCATTCCACAAAAAGTTTTGAACAATTGGCAAATAGTTATTTAGATTATTCAAATGCTCTTCAAATCATGTTTCTTTTAAAAACATTCTTCACTAAAAGGTCCTTTTTAAAACCAAAAATAGATCATCTATGGCATCACTGTGAAATAATCATTTTTTAAGCGCAATTTTATTATTGTTGTTCTAAATATGTTTTCATATGTGGTCCACCACTAACCTACAATGTTAGTGTTGGAGTTTGTCTGATTTATTAGATTTGTTAAAGTGTGTTTATATGCCACTCTGCGTATTATTTAGATGGTCTCGGGGGCATCCTGTGTGTAAACACATGACTGTGCCAATACTGACAGATGGGACACACACAAATCACTTTATTACAGTCTGCTTCCTCATTTGGACTCATTCAGGTTTACTTTCAGTGTGCCAAGAGAGGAATTACTTTCCTTTAATATGAATTCTCTTTTGATAGTCATCAATAGTGTTATATTTTAATGCACGTTTTATTGGTTACCTTTGAGTGGGTGTTTATTGCAATTACTGGAAATCATATTGAGGATTTAAAGATGAGTGGTGTTTCCTCACAATGAATTGCACTGATTCAGCAGCGCCTGTAGTGTTTTAGAGGACAGGTATTACAGTATCAATGAGGACAGTCATGACGTCCTATAATGTCTTCAGGCTCCCTGTTGTGCCTAGCTCAAGGTCAGAGAAAAGCTGCCGCTATCTGTTATATTTAAGCCAGAAACTGCTGTTTAGTCTTCATAGACTAAAAATGAGATAAATGCATTTGCTGGCCCAGATTCCAAGCGAATGTAATGCAGAATTTTGAGCCACATTTGAATTTCCTGTAAAATGTCCCACATTTGGTCATCAGTCCAGCCATATAAAACAGACTTTCAAGTGTCTCTTCCCCTTCATTAGTTCGGCATTGACCTTTGGATGCTGTCCAGCCTCGTTGTGACCTAGAACAATGTCTCTCAGGCAGTCACCTAAATAAATCAGCAGTGCAGATGCTGGAAATTGCAGTATTAAACACTTCTTTTAGCATACTTTATTATGGTGCTTTACCACCTAAATAAAAAAGCTTCAAACATTCTTTTCCAGGATAAAAACATTTCTTCCACACAGAATCTGCATGGAGAAGTCCACAGATTGTCTGCCCATCATTGAGTCTGTTTATTTACTTATGTAAATGTGTGTAAATACATGCAGTGGGGCATTTAAGTACGTCACCATTTTTCTCAGAAAACATATATCTAAAGGTGCCATTAACTTGAAAATTTCACCAGATGTTGATAACAACCAAAGAAATCCATATATGCGAAAGAAAACAATGCATGGGAAAAAAGGGAAAACGCAGGGAAAACGCAGTGAAAGCCCAGACAGCAGCTGAAATCTCTCAATAGTTCTTCAGCAACCCTCTGCCCTTTCACATTAGCTTCTTCAGTCCAACATCTACGTTAGCAGGATGATGAAGATGAAACCAGGGTGGACAATTTTAGCAAGACAATGATCCAAAACACAGCCAAGGAAACTCTCAAAAGCTTTCAGAGAAAGAAAATCAAGCATCACCTGACTAGAATCCAATAAAAAATACAAAATAAAGCTCAGATTTGATAGTCGAGACCCACAGAACCATCAAGATTTTTATACTCTGTTGAAGTCTGTGAAAAACTCACCCCTGAGCAATGCATGAGACTTCATGCGTCTTTAAGCTGCCATCATAAAAAAAGCTTTTTATATAAAGTATTAAATACATTTCAGTAGTTCAGCACTTTCTCCTTGTGTCCCTTCATTGTTATTACACATGACAAATTTTTCAGATTTATTTTGTTTTATTTTATTTAGTTTTATGTTTGTATTGTTTGGGTTTTTACCAAAATCTGATTCAATTTCATGTCAACAGCTCCTTTACAAATATTATTCCCAGGAAAAAAACATAACGTGTTCAATACTTATTGAATAGTTTTTGTTAATTTCAGTAATATATTTATACAGTATGATTATTTACAATACAATCAAATCATATTTTGATTGTATTGTAAATAATCATACTGTATATCATACTTTTAGTAGATATATTATATGAGAGACTTGCTTTGTTTACCAAACATCTGATTGGATCTTCGTTGTAACCTCATATAAAAGTTAAAAAAGTTATTGTTTTTAGTTCATGTTTCAAGTTTTTAATTTTTTATCATCCTAAAATCATTTTAATCAGCATAAATCTGCCAAAAGTTGAGCTTTATTGGCATTTTGCTACATGTGTCAACATAGCAACACAGGCTTATTGTGGATGCATGCCCCTGTCTACATTTCTGGAGAGTGTGAATTATGTAGTTAGAGGTACATCTGGCTGCATTTCGTCTTAAAAACAAACGATATGGGGCGGTATGATGCCGTTGCCGATTTCTGTTCATTTTAACGCTGATAGCTGACTGCATACCTCCATGTGGATGGCTTTTCCGGTGTTACCAGTTTGCCGCATACGTCGGCGGACATGGATCGGAGTTGACCGAGATGACGGGGTTTGATTCTGGCACAGAAAAGTTCCGCGACAGCATTTCTTTTTTTAGATTGGCTTTGAAAACACTATCGGTTGGGTTAGGGAAGGGGGTGAGTGGGTCAGGCATTCTGTCCACAGCAAGCTGGCCTGGACGCCTGAAATGTATATTGCGCCCTCTTTTGAATTTACACGAGAAGAGGACGTGCGAGAGGAATTTGAGATCATTAAAAAGCGTGCACAGCGCCCTCTGGTGGATTTGCAAAAACTGTGAGCAGACGTACCTAAGGTTTCGTATTTAGCTGTCCCCAGAAATGTAGACCTGGGTACATATCCGCAATGACACTGGGTTAGGACATACAGTGGAAGCAAATGTTGTGTCTTGCAAAACCGTGGTGCCACATAAAATAAACATAATCATAAATATGAACACTGAATGTAAGAGATTTTTTAAACCTATACATAACTGACATACCTAAGTGTTAATCTAACTCTTCTAACTACTAACTATACGTACATATACAATACATACTTAAACTATACATATAACCTAAGACAGACAGACTATACAAGTGCTTTCACATAAGACAGAACAATATTATGCAATATATTATGCAAAAGAGGTATTTAAGGTTGAAGAAAACAAGTAATGCAACCTGATTGTGTGGTACAATCACAAGTAAACATTGTTATTGAGTCCTTGTAAGATGAAGTTTAAGTAAAACGTGTGGTGCACATCGAGAGAAGAGTGTTTCTACAGGTGGTTTGTCAAGCCCACTCACCTGTGTGAGGCACACTCAGAAATTAACAAGTCAGGTTTTAGAAAAATCTGTGCAGAAGAAATTCTGTCCGGCCCGGGCTGTAACTCAAAGCTTAAATCATATTTTAAAAAAAGGTTTCTTAGGTTTTTATTTTAATTCAATGTAAGATAATTTATTCCAAAATAAGAAAAGTTCCTAATAACCTGCGTTCATTGTATGTTTAAATGAGTTTTGGCTATGGGCAGTGGGATTTAATCTATCCCATCTGATAGAGTTTTATTCAGTCAACCCTCTCCCATGCGGAGGGTTGACTCAGAGTTAAAGCACACAGTGTGAGATGAGTTGTGTTTGCTGCGTTGTCTAGGGCTTTGACTGCTTGGAATGGGGTTTGTCAGCATGTTTGTGTGCAGTACAAGATTGTGAACCTTGGTTTTAATATGGATCCTGAACTAAAGCTTGAAAGCCAGATTCGGTCTGTTGTTCGCTCTAGCTTATTTCACTTAAGGCAACTGGCCAAAATTAAGCACGTTTTATCACACAAACACTTTGAAACAGTAATCCATGCTTTTATAACCTCCCACCTGGACTACTGCAATGCCCTTTATTTTGGGTGAGCCAGTCCTCTATCTCTCGTCTGCAACTTGTTCAGAATGCAGCTGCGCGTCTTTTAACTGGCACACGCAAATACGAGCACATCACCCCGGTTTTATCTTCTCTTCAATGGCTGCCCGTGCATTTCAGGATCCATTTTAAGTTACTTTTATTTGTTTTTAAGTGTCTCTCTGAGAATCTTTGTCCCTATACACCTTCTCGTTTCCTGAGGTCAGCCGACCAGCTCCTCTTGGGTGTGCCCAGGACAAGTCGAAAGCTCAGAGGGGATCGGGCTTTTGCTGTGGCTGCACCAAAATTGTGGAATGAGTTGCCGTCGTATGTTAGACAAGCCTCTTCCATTACTGTTTTTAAATCTCTTCGTAAAACCCACAATTTGGCTTTTAGCACAGCGTGAGATGTTGACATTTGATGTTTATTTATTTATTTCTTTATTTTTAAAGTATTTGCTATGCTTTGTTGTACGCTCTATTGTCAGCACTTTGGTCAACTGTGTTGTTTTAAAGTGCCTTATAAATAAAATTTAATTGAATTGAAAATTGAATACGTCTGGAAAAGTCAAAGTCTTACACTTTTTTTAGAGAGTAAATTGCTGGTTTTCTTCACCTTGACCTTTTAATTCTTTCCAAACTTTGTTTTTTTGAGTTGGTTCAACTCTTTAATGGTTCAGAGGAGGAAGTTACTTTAGTATTTCACTTTTCATCTAATGCTATATCCTATTTCACATTCTTCAGCCTAGTACTTCTTATTTCAGCTGCAGGATTTTAATCTGAAAGTTTCAGTAAAAGGGCTGAAGAAAAAAGACTTAAAAAAATAGTAAATATTAGGTCAGTTCCTATCATCCTGTTAATGCACATTTTGAAGCATTGCATGAGAAATGAGTGTTGGAAATGGTAAATGTAGATTTTTTTTATTTAAATATTTACGCTCACTTAAGGTGGTTTTGGACTTGTACAAAAAGTGTTCATGTGAATAATCCCAGCAGACACACAACATCATAAGATGTTAATAGTACTGTAGGTTAGATTTACGTCACCAGCGTCTAAGGACAATGTTATTTTGACCCAATGATGACATGAAATGATGTTGATATTTGGTTTATTTTAGGTTGCGTTGAAATTGACCAAAATCCAACGTCGAGCAAACATCTTAAACCAATGTCATATTGATGTCAAATACTGACATTTATTCGTCAGGTATAGCAACCAAAACGTCTGATAGACGTCATATTGGTAACATCCACACAACGTCAAGCTGTAACATCATTAGACATTGAAATTAGGTTGATTTTAAGTTGGAGTTGGAAAGTGACCAAAATCTAACGTTGAGCCAACATCTCAAACCAACATCATATTGACGTCAAATACTGACACACTTATTTTGGTATGGCAACCAAAATCCAACATCTGTTAGACCATATTAGTTACGTCCACACAACGACAAGCTGTGACATCATTAGACGTTGATATTTTGTTGATATTTGGTTGTGACACACGTTCATATTTCTGCTGCGCCACAGAGCACCTTTTGAATAGTTTCATATTAAATAACATGTGAATGTGTGCGTCTGGTGTGCCATACTTCCAACTGTCATGTGCGTGCCGTGTTGCAGCGTGTCCGGTGTGTGACCTGCTTTAGACGTTGATATTTTGTTGATATTATGTTGTATTGGAAAGTGACCGAAATCCAACGTCAAGCCAACATCTTAAATCAACGTCATATTGATGTCAAATACTGACATTTGTTTGTCAGGTATGGCAACTAAAATCTAACACCTGATAGATGTCATAGTGGTAACGTCCACACAATGTCAAGCTGTTACATCATTATACGTTGATGTTTTGTTTTTAGGTTGCGTTGGAAAGTAACTAAAATGCACCATTTGTCCAAATTCCAAATCCCAATTGTCATTTCCAAACAAAATGCGACGTTGGAACGTTGGACCAATCTGACGTCACGTTGACGTACTGTGCCTGCTGTGATAAGAGACGGAAACACATTTAAACTCTGACTTAGCGATCATTACACCCACATGACTAATCAGCAGTCTCCATTATGCTTGTCTTGTTTACTGTTGGTTACTAGGTTACCAATACTATGGCATTTGTTTTTGTTTTTTTGCGCAAACTTTAAAAAGAGTCGTTTTACCCAACTTCATGCTGTTCTAAACATATGGTTTTAGTGTTTCTGTGGACAACCAAGATAATTAGAAAATGTTATTTTGTCCATACAGTAAAAATCTAAGATGCTGTTATTGATCTGAACTGAATAAACAACGATGGCCCCACCCTAAATGACTGTTAGCCCCGCCCTAAAGGCATTCCATGTGACCAGAAGTGAAGACAAGTTGTTTCTAGGGCGAAGGGAAGGTTATGGTATTTGATTAAGGATTCTGAGCGTGAATAATTATTTACAAAATAATGAAGTGCACAGATACATAATATATAACCAGTACTACATAAAAAAGAAGGGTAAACTATAATTTTTTATCACATATTTATGTATTTTTTAAAGTTCCTCATGGACTCATTTGGAAATGCTTAAAGCAGGAGTCATACTACGATCAATGTTTTGGCTAAAATGATTACAAAACCATGTTATACATCTTTTGATTCATCTCGGGAATTCTGGGACACCTTCAGTGCGTGTAGATGGTGTAGATCTCCCTGCTTGTTGAGTCAGGCCTCATCTAATCATTCACAACTTGCTTGTATTTGTGAGCCAAAAGACAGATCTCCCAAATATTTCAGCAAAACAGCTAAACAGAAGAGTCGTCACGTGCTGCACGGTTCCTTATCGAGAGTCTGACATGACCTGTGAGGTACTTTCCAGAGTAACAGTGAGTAAGAGCAGAATCTTTAAGAGTTTCCTTTATAGGGATGCTTCTTGCAAATGATGAAACTTCTGTCTTCATCTACTTATCCTTGTTTCATTCAAAACACATACAACTGACTGTCTTTTGACTCATGAGGGGGAAAATAAAACACTTTCATTAGGCAATCATTCCATTTACTAGCAAGGCATGGGGAAAATACAATTAAACACTATTAATGCATCAAAAATAGGTCTATATAACATGTGCATTATATTTAAAGTATTTTAAGCCCCAGATAAATTTTTTAGGAACAAACAAAAATCGAAGTAAGCTTCAGTAAGCTGTAAACCACTGCTGCCAAATCAGTAAGTCATGAGTGACAAAATAAATAATTTACACCTTGTCCTAGCAACATGCAACAGGATACACGGTAAAAGGTATAATTTTCATGTTAAAATAAAAGATGCGGATCTAACTACAGAATAATCAAGGTTTAAATAAGACAATTAAAGAAACTCTTTGGTAATTTTTGAGGGACATGCTAATGGTCTAATCTGATTTAATGATCTATGCTAAGCTAAGCGGGCTCTTTCCAGACTGGAGTTTGTGTGAATCAATTTTAAAAATGGTAAGACTGTAGGGGAGTTGCAAAATAGATTTTCAAGTAAAAGTGGAGTGTTCCTATAAAATTCATGTAAGTCACCATTAATATTTTTAGCCAACAAATAGGTAAAGCATAGTGGTCTGAAAAATAGTGGCTAAACCGTAAATATTTAAAATGATAAGTAATTAATGTTTTCGGGGCTTTTATAGGTCATCAAGTTAGTCTAATTCTAAAAATGCCTATTATAATATACCAAAAAACACAAGTTATTTTGGTATATAAGCTATTATTACTAATTCTTTTAGGGTTTTTTGCAAGTTTTTTAATTGCTTGACGAAGGTGGATTTGTTTTGCTCTCTTGGGGGAGTGCTGTACCTCAGCCTCAGGCATAACACCATTCAGATTTACTCTGGAAAACACCCTGGTACACTTGCCAACACCAATACCTTATAAAATGTAATGTGTGTGTGTGTATTGACCTGTACACTCACCGGCCACTTTATTTGGTACACCTTACTTGTACCAGGTTGGACCACTTCAGAACTGCCTTCATTCTTCGTGGCATAGATTCAACAAGGTACTGGACATATTCCTCAGAGATTTTGCTCCATATTGACATGATAGCATCACGCAGTTGCTGCAGATTTGTCGGCTGCACATTCATGATGCGAATCTCCCGTTCCACCACATCCCAAAGGTGCTCTTTTGGATTGAGATCTGATGACTTTGGAGGCCATTTAAGTACAGTGAACTCATTTTCATGTTCAAGAAACCAGTCTGAGATGATTCGCGCTTTATGACATGGTGAGTTATCCTACTGGAAGTAGCCATCAGAATATTGATACACTGTAAAAGGGATGGACATCAATACTTATTGTCAGCAACAATACTCAGATAGGCTGTGGCATTGACACGATGCTCAATTAGTACTAATGGTCCCAAAGTGTGCCAAGAAAATATCCCCCACACCATTACACCACCACCACCAGCCTGAACCGTTGATACAAGACAGGATGGATCCATGCTTTCATGGTGTTGGCACCAAATTCTGACCCTACCATCCGAATGTCGCAGCAGAAATCGTAACTCATCAGACCAGGCATTTTCTCTTTGTCAGACCATTCTCTGTAAACCTTAGAGATGGTTGTGCGTGAAAATTCCAGTAGATCAGCAGTTTCTGAAATACTCAGACCAGCCCGTCTGGCACCAACAACCATGCCACATTCAAAGTCCCTTAAATCACCTTTCCTCCCCATTCTGATGCTCGGTTTGAACTGCAGTAAGATCGTCTTGACCATGTCTACATGCCTTAAGGCATTGAGTTGCTGTCATGTGATTGGCTGATTAAAAATTAGCATTAACGAGAAGTTTTTGATCAGTATTTGTACCTAATAAAATGGTTGGTGAGTGTATATCTACTATTGACCTTAAAATGTTTTTAAAAATATATAAAACTGCTTTTATTCTAGTTGAAATAAAACAAGTAAGACTTTCTCCAGAAGAAAAAATATTATAGGAAATACTGTGAAAAATTCCTTGCTCTGTCAAACATCATTAGGGAAACATTTGAAAAAGATAAATTCACAGGATGGCTAGCCATTTTGACTTCAACTGTATATATAAAAACAAAGACAGACCATTTCCATAATTATATGCCCATCTAATATTTAAAACACAGATTGATAGATAAATACAACTTGTTCTTATGATCATTACTCACTTTGATTTGACACAGGACATAAAAATGCACAATAATTAGATTTTCCTTGTGAGCAGTCGTCCCGTATCATCGTCAGTTCCTACACTAATGCTTCGAGACCATCAGTGTTCTCCATTGGGATTATGATTGTTTAGCCAGTGATCTTGGGAAATACATCAACCCCGTATTTTCCCCCAAATTGTGCATTGGATTTGAGATGTGATACGGCTCTTCTGTCCCATTAACATCCTCCCTCGCCTCGGGACGCTCCAAGACGGAGGATCATTACGTTAAATTGTCAGGCGTCATTTCATCGCATCTTCTGCCAGATGAAAACGAATGTAAATAACATGTGTTTGCAGCTGGATTCATTTGGGTTCAGTTGACATGGGAACAGTCATGTAGCGATGACAGATTCCCTCTCTCTCTGCTTCTTGGACTCTCTGAGGGCTAAATAACAACTTCTCAACAAATAAAATAATTGCTAAGGAATGCTTTGAGCCTTTGAGCTTTCCTGTGGTGCAACAGGTAGAGCACTGTGGTCACGGTTAACTGGAGATTTTCCGCTTGACTTCTGGCTAATTCACAAAGCTTTCTGTCATATTTACAGCAAAGAACAAGTAACTTAATTTTAGCAAAGCACACCAGGTTTTATTTGACAGCTATCAGTATGATGAGCACTTACTTTCAGCTGTTATATAACTATTTTTAACCCTTGTGCATTGTTTAAATTGACTACCCTTTGGTTATGTTGGGGGCTATTTTTGCCCGATTGGCTTCCATTATGACAACATTTTTGATTGCAAAGCCATGGCACCAAATAATCATGCATTCTTGATTGTTGGTGGTTTTCCCTGTTGTCATTATAATGGATGTCAATGGGGCCAAAACAGCCACCAACAAAACAAAAGGCTTGTAAATTTGTGTGTATTGTTGAGGTTTTTTTTTAATTCCAAAGCATTTTCCCAAAATATGTGTCAAAATTAGATCCACTTGCTGAAACACAGAGAAATGTGTGGTCAAATTAAAACTCAAAATCACCCTAGAATGGATAAAAACATTCCCAACTATCAGGGTTGAGGTTGGAGAAAAGGAGCGAGGACTCGAGTGCAGGGAAAATGATGGGTTTTTATTAATAATAAAATAAAACACAAAAGAGACAACACAAGCCATGTGCTCACGAGAAAGCAAGACTCGAACACGCAGCCAATGAGAGAACTTATTACCCCATGTGTTCACATGAAACAAAACACTACAGCACGCGGCCACAATGTAAACGTGAAGTCACGTGCTAAACACAACACCAACACAAACAGAAGGCAAGCACAAGGACACGATAAATGAAAACCATGCACTCACACATGCAACGTGCAAGTTCCATCCCAGTGCTAACCGAAATCAAAACCAACTAGACTGGAGTGCTGAGAACAGATATACCATGCCATGAACAAAACAACAAACACAACAGGATGAGTGCGTGCATCTCTCGCATGCCTGAAACAAGCGGGAGCGCGCACGGCCTGAGTGTGGCAAAGGCGGCGCTCATACAATGACGGGAAATATGAGTGCTCGACCTGAGAAAACTCAAACTGAGCACAACATACTAGACAAGACAGGACTAGTGTCTGGCCATTAAAACAAGAATTAACAAGACCGAAGTGGCAGAATCCTGACACCAATAGCACACAAGGGTTAAGCATATGTTGCGAATGTTACATATGAAGTACAGCTGAAGTCTAATTTTCAATTTGGGATGCACTTCCTGTGAACTTTCATTTTAAAGTATTGAAACGGATAATCAGGCTGAGATGCAAATAACCTATATTTGGGTTTATCCTAAGCTCAACAAGACGTTCTACCTTTGTGTTGTGTTTTTATCCATTATTAAAGTAATCCTGTGTTTGCATGACATAAGAATTGGGAGGTTTATTAGAATGATCCTAACTTTAAAATTGAATCCTTTCTGTTTGGTAACAAGGGTAATTTTAGTCAAGACCACATTTAGTGAATAAATTTGATAATTGGAGCTTTTGGTATTGTCGCCTTTTCGTTCTTATAATATATATATATATATATATTAGTAGTATAGGGTTGGAAAATGAAACTGAAACACTGGCTGTTTCTCAATATGCGTTCTTCAGCGGTCTTGCGTCCTCATGTTCTCGTGTAATGTCATCATCAACTGCCAAAGTTCAGTTCCAATACTCAAGACCACAAGAACGGAGGATGCGTGAGTTTCCCGGATGTGTTCTTGATATCAAGGACGCATGGATGCAGACATGAGCACCGAACTCACTCTAGAAGTCCCAGAAGTCATTATGACTGGAGGTGGAAAGCGCAGCATTTTATATGGGTTTATTATTAAAGTTCAGAGATATAACTTATTTATCTCAGGAGTTTCTCTAAATGACACAATGAATATAAACATAACCATGAACATCTTAATAAAGGAATGAACACATTAAGTGTGTTTATTTGCTGAAATTCTTATTAAAACCTTTTTATTTGTATTGTGCAACGTATATTTGTAAAGACTTTATGCATAGTATATATTGTGAAAAGAGGAAAAACAATAAATCGTTGTATGAATGTAATGTTTGAATAATTTTTGGTTAAAGATGTGTGAAGGTCACGTGACATCAGGAAGAACGCAGCATCTCATTTCTCACAGGACGCGTTCTCTGTTCTCACGGTCTCCCGAGTTCGTTCTTTCGAGGTGACCTAGCAAGAACGGTCTTTACAAGAATGCAAGTCTGTTCTCTGCGTTCTTGGAATTGAGAAACAGCCACTGACCAAATTAGTGTTGAGGTTTCATGGCTAGCTTTGAGCAGCCTGGTGGCCAATCGCCATTGATTGCATATTCCAACAGTGATGCCGCGGTCACACTAAAGTTTGAGCATGCAAAATTCTGTTATACGGCGCTGCAAAAACGGGTGGGATTAAACAAGATGATTAGATGTAAAAAAAAAAAGTCAAATGAAATATGTCAAATTTCTCTACAGAGAGGTCATATTTTGATCTTCCATTGGTCTCATGCAGTCACGTGATGTGATTTTTAAGGTCAGAGTTCACCAAGCTTGAACTTTGCAACAAGCTTGTGTTTCCGGTCTGCTGCATTCGCGTGCATATGAATGGAAGTCTATGGGGCAAAAAGTGCAGTGTGACCGTGGCTTAAGAGCAGAGTGTGAAGGCTTAATTAGCAGATATTAGCAAATATTAGCAAATTAGCAAATATTGCAATGCACACAACAAAGAAAAAGAACAAATTGTTGGTGGACATCTCATTGGTAAATCTGTGACCAAGGCGGCAAGTCTTTGTGATGCATCGAGAGTCACAGTATCCAGAGTAATGTCAGCATACCACCAAAAAGAAGAACCACATCCAACAGGAGTACCTGTGGACCAAGAGGAAGCTGTCTAAAAGGGATGTCCCGGTGCTTCTTTGATTGTAGCCAAAAAACATAAAGCCACAGCTGCCCAACTCACCAAAACTGTTGGTCGAGAGCTCCACAGCGCCAATATACATGGTTGGGCTATGATAGCCAAACTTTTGGTCACTCGTGCCAATGCCAAAACAGTGTGGAGAAGCCCCAAAGAAGCATTTCACCTGGACTGTTGCATGCCCAGAGTGAAGAATGGGGGTGGATCAGTGACGGTTTGGGCTGCAATATCATGGCATTCCCTAAGCTAAATACTTAGCTAGATGTACATGTCACTGCCAAGGACCACTGAATCATTCTGGAGGACAATATGCTTCTTACACGCTTCTCACCTTCTTTGCCATAGTATACTATGTGTAAATGCATCTCATCTTGCTCGCCATAAAATGCTACTTGCATATGCATTGCGCGTTCTTTGCCATAGGTTGGTTTTTGTGCATGCATCTCTTTTCCCTTGCCATAATATGCATAATATGTGTCTCGCCTCCTTCGCCATAGTATGCTAACCACAACAAAGGACGAAAGAAAACAATCATAAATCATAACCAGTTACAATCTGTTCCAAACCAATAAAAAGCCATTGAATCATTCTCCGCTCCATTGCAATGCATAGTGGAAACGATGACTTTTGACACCCCTAATTTCTTCAATTTCACTTAATCTAATTGTTTACACTATAAAGTCAATGATCTGCAAATGTCCTGCCTGATTTCCTCCTCGTCCTAATTTGCTGCCTCATCATCCTCTCACGCTGTTTTTGCATGACCCCCGTGATTGGTTCTGCAGACGTCCGGCTATGATTTCTCTCAAGAAAACCCAATGGCAGGCATCAATTTCCTGCCTTTTAATACCTGCACGCTTCCTCCTCCACCTCTGCTTGGTTTTTAGCGTTCATCCCGAACGCTTAGTTAAAATGAGTTACCAGAGCCCACTCACTGAGCCCCCGGGAGCGCGATTGTTAAAAAAAAATCAACCTTCAGCATGAGAAAAGCTGCTTGTTTTCGAGGCCTCGATGTCTGGCGATTGGCTTTCTCAGAGTTGCATCTGCTGAAGCGGTTGGAGTTTCAAGAGTCAGATGAGTTTCGGCGGAAAAAGACGGACCTCCTGCTTTGATAAACTGTTGAGCAGTTGCCGAAAACTGGCGGAGGAATCAGAGTCTCATTTACTGGAGAGACTCTCGCTCACTCTTTTGGCAGAGAACAATGAGGGGTTTCTTCAAGCGGGCTGCAGGTTTTTAAGTGTTTCTCCATGAGCCTGCTTGCTTTGAAGGCAATAAATGTGTGATGGAAGGATTTGGTTCTTCTCTTTGCTTTTGTCATTCTGGTTTGTCATGTGACAAATCTGACAGCTTGATTGCCTGCTGATTGCAGTGACTCTGATTGAGCTTAAACTGGCCAGGAGAGATTTAGAGTTAAACAACGCTGTGATTGCCTGTGACAGATCGAGCTTGTTTGCTTGCTTTTTCTTCGTTTTTTTCTTTTTTTTCT
>CAIGQZ010032741.1:7999613-8015856 GCA_903798205.1 Danio tinwini | reverse complement strand
TCTTTCTTTCTTTCTTTCTTTCTTTCTTTCTTTCTTTCTTTCTTTCTTTCTTTCTTTCTTTCTTTCTTTCTTTCTTTCGTGCCTACAGATGTATTTTGTCAAAGAAGCTAAATGAAAGAAGAATATTTCTAGTCAATTGGCACTTTCTAATGAATTGGCATGCATTCTTAATCAGAACTGTTGTTCAATAACCATTGATGGAAAATCTGATGTATGCAGGAGAACAGTTCACTTTGTGTTCGACAGAGCTAAATAATAATATACCTTATCTAAAAAAAAGTATTTAAAACCAGTGTGAAAAGTTCTTAGAAATACACTAACCCGACATTTTATTAGGTACACCTGTCCAACTACATGTTAATGCTAATTTCTAATTAGCCAATCACATGGCAGCAACTCATAGGCATGAAAACATGGTCAAGACGATCTGCTGCAGTTCAAGCTGAGCATCAGAATGAGGAAGAAAGGGGATTTAAGTGACTTTGAACATCATTGTTGGTGCCAGACGGGCTGGTCTGAGTATTTCAGAAACTGCTCGTCTACTGGGATTTTCATGCACCACCATCTCTAGGGTTTACAGAGAATAGCCAGAAAAGAAGAAAATATCCAGTGAGCGGCAGTTCTGTGAGTGCAAATGCCTTGTTTATGCTGGAGGTCAGAGGAGAATGGCCAGACTGGTTTCAGCTTATAGAAAGGCAACAGTAACTCAAATAAGCACTCGTTACAACTGAGGTCTGCAGAAGAGCATCTCTGAACATGTCCAACCTTGAGGCGGATGGGCTACAGCAGCAGAAGTCCACACTGGGTGCCACTCCTGTCAGCTAAGAACAGGAAACTGAGGATACAATTCACACAGGCTCACTAAAAGTGGACAATAGAAGATTGGAGAAGCGTTGCCTGGTCTGATGAGTCTCGATTTCTGCTGCGACATTCGGATGGTAGGGTCAGAATTTGGCATCAACAACATGAAAGCATAGATCCATCCTGCCTTGAAACAACGGTTCAGGCTGGTGGTGATGGTGTAATGGTGTGGGTGATATTTTCTTGGCACACTTTGGGCCCTTTAGTACCAATTGAGTATCGTGTCAACGCCACAGCCTACCTAAGTATTGTTGCTGACCATGTCCATCCCTTTTTGACCACAGTGTACCCATCTTCTGATGGCTACTTCCAGCAGTATAACTTGCCATGTCATATAGTGCAAATCATCTCAGACTGGTTTCTTGAACATGACAATGAGTTTGCTGTACTTAAATGGCCTCCACATTCAGCAGAGCTCAATCCAATAGAGCACCTTTGGGATGTGGTGGAATGGGAGATTCGCATCATGTATATGTAGCCGACAAATCTGCAGCAACTGCATAAAGCTATCATGTCAATATGGACCAAAATCTCTAAGGAATATTTCCAGTACCATGTTGAATCTATGCCATGAAGGATTAAGGCAGTTCTGATGGCAAAAGAGGGTCCAACCTGGTACTAGTAAGGTGTACCTAATAAAGTGGCCGGTGAGTGTATATTCTGAAAACATTTACATTAAGTAACAAGCAGTAATTTTCTTTACACCTTAAAAACACATACACTGTCAAATAAGTGCAATCAATTTATTCCTCCTCCAAAAATGTATTATTTTAAATTTACAAAATAAAGCCATCCTCATTTGGAGAAGAGCAAGTACAAATGACATTTTAGTGCATTTTTGTGGAAGACAGTAAATGCACCTGCTGTCTATATATTCATCCACTATTGGAAAACACTAAAAGGGAACAAAGCGTACAGGATTTTGACAGATGCACAACCACAGCAAACAGAGTGTGTCCTGTGTGAAGCGTCAAACAGTTACTCAAATATTTGACTTGTTATTTGATCAAACAGTGGCAGTGTTCCTATCGCAGTATATGAACTCCTCATATCTGCGTCTAGTGACTTGCGTATGTGCGTTCGATCATCTGAGAGGATGTGGAGAAGTTTGTTTTTCTTTTAGAATTGTGCTTAGATGTTCAGGTGCCTGTTCTCAGACCCTTTGAATTGGAAAGAGCTGTTTCCATTTATTATTCCATGCGGTTTATATTTAGCAAACCTTAGAGGGAAAAAAAAAAGAAAAACATCGAGAAACAGGATGACAGTTTTAGGCCAACGGTTCTTGACGCCCAGATGCTAAAATGCACACTAACGCAAGCATGCGCAAACAAAACACTATGCATTCAGCCACATTTGTGGTTGACAGTGGCCTGTTTTTGAAGTCTGGAGAAGTCTTTTGTCTTGGAATATGGAGATTCCAAGTAGCTAGTGCATTGCTGACTTAACTGGTAAGATGTCTAGAAAAGCGTTTTTGAAAGTGTTTTTAGCAAAGGGAACAATTTTGACTTGGCTTTTTCCAATTCTGACCACATCTGACTGACTTTTCAAACCATACTGTAATTTATAATAATAGGTAGGGTTGCACCATATACAGTTGAAGTCAGCCCCCCTTAGAATTTTATTTATTTATTTTTTATATTTCCCAAATGATGTTTAACAGAGCAAGGCAATTTTCACAGTATGTCTGATAATATTTTTTCTTCTGGAGAAAGTCTTATTTGTTTTATTTTGGCTAGAATAAAATCAGTTTTTAATTTTTTTAAGTCTCTTTTAAGGTAAAAATTATTAGCCCCTTTAAGCTATTTTTTCTGATAGTCTACAGAAAAAACATTGTTATACAATAACTTGCCTAATTACCCTAACCTGCCTAGTTGACCTAATTAACCTAGTTAAGCCTTTAAATGTCACTTTAAGCTGTATAGAAGTGTCTTGAAAAATATCTATTTAAATATTAGTTACTGTCATCATGGCAAAGATAAAAGAAATGAGTTAGAAATGAGTTATTAAAACTATTATGTTTAGAAATGTGTTAACAGAAATTGGGAAAAAAATAAACAGGGGGGCTAATAATTCAGAGGGGATAATAATTCTTACTTCCACTGTATATACCATGTATATAGTCAAGATCGAAATCTTTCGTAAATTACACAGCAAAATGACACATTCTGACTTAAGGTTTTGTTTAAATGTAAATAAAAGCTGAGAATTTTTTTCACAATGATGCCTCTTTTACATCATCCTATTATCTCTTGAAAGAAGCCTGTGTCATTTCTGGTCAAAAATAACTTGCTGGTTGAATAAAAGTAACTTTAAGTCAGAATTTGCCAAAGGTACAAATAATTTCAGGCTTTTATGTTCATTTCAGGACTGTATATATTAGTTAAACCTTGTTATAATTTGTTCATTCATTCATTCATTCATTCATTTTCTTTTTGGCTTATTCCCGCTACAGCAGAATGAACCGCCAACTTATCCAGCACATATTTTACACAGCGGCAACCGATCACTGGGAAACATCCATACACACTCATTTACACACATACACTAGGGACAGTTTTAGCTCACACAATTCACCTATGTATAGCGCATGTCTTTGGACTTGTGGGGAAAACCGGAGCACCTGGAGCAAACCTATTCGCACACAGGGAGAACATGCCACCTCAGAAATACCAACTGACCCAGCCGAGACTCGAACTAGCGACATTCTTGCTGTGAGTCCAAAGCGCTACCCAATGCACCCCAGTGCTGCACATTATAGTCAGTTGACATTCAGAAATGTTAATAATAATAATAATAATAGGCGGTTCCTTGCAGGCACAGGACGTCAACATGACGACATATTGATGTGGTACCTCAACATACCCCAACGTCGTTGGATTTTGTTTGGAAATGAAAAGTGGGTTGACATCAGAACCCAAAGTCAGGCACACGTCAATGTCCAACCTAAAATCAACGTAAAATCAACGAAATATCAACATCTAGTCATGTTAAACCTTAAAATTGTGTGGACATTACCACTATGGCATCTATCAGACGTTGGATTTTGGTCACTTTCTAACACAACCAAATATCAGCGTAATATCAACGTAATTTGACGTCATTATTGGACATCAAAATAACGTTGTCCTCAGACTCTGGCTAGACATTGAATTTCGATCACCTGACGTCACGACCTAAATCTAACCCAATATTGACGTTGTTCCTGGATGCCGGTGTCCTGCAGATTTTAGCTCCAACCCATATCAAACACACCTTAACAAGGTAATCAAGGTCTTACTAGGTGTACTTGAAACATCCAGGCAGGTGTGTTGAGGCAAGTTGGAGCTAAACCCTGCAGGGACACCAGCCCTCCAGAACCGAGATTGGTGACCTTATGATGTTGTGTGCATGCTGGGTTCATTCCGCTCTGGCGACCACTGATAAATAAGGGACAGAGCCGAAGAGAAATGAATGAATTAATAATAATAATAATAATGAGTAGAATTGATTTTAAGTTTTGCATTTCTTTACATGTTTATTTTACTTCTTAATTAAGTTTTTTAATTAGCCTTAATTTAGTAAATTTCTTAATTTGTTGTCATTATTATTATTAATATTATTATTATTATTATTATTATTATTATTCAGTATAAAATTTTTTTCAAATATTGGTTAATTATTTGGTTATCGGCAAGTCCAACCTAGTCCTAGTCCTAGTCCAACCAATCACAGTCCAACCTAGCTAACAGTATTGGCAAAAGCTAATATCAGTCGATCTCTAAAACTGGAAAAATATGACATATGCAATATTGTTATTGAGTATTGACTATTGATTATTGAGTATTTCATAAGCTTTGTTTAAATCATTTATTTATATAATAATATTAAAACAAATAGGTAAAAGATATGGCGGTTCATTCCACTGTGGCGACCCCAGATTACTAAAGCTGAAAAGAAAATGAATGAATCAATGAAGGTAAAAGATATTTTTCAGATCTGATTAACTCTAATTCAGTTTAAAAATCTGTGCAAAATCTTTAAAACACTATGAATGAGGGAAACCCTCAGCAGATATTCTGACTTTGCTGATCTTTGTTCCGCTCCAGCCAATAGATGAACAGCAACTATTGGGTAGGTGGGGATAAAAGAGTAAGGCCCCATCTTACTGGTCAAATTTAGATAACCAACCAATTAATAAACTAAATGTAATTTATCACACATGTCTGCGATATGTATCTTGCATATACCATTATTGAGATAATGATATTTTTTGTGATATGATATATTCTGCAGCCCTAACGTAAGGTTCATAAAACATTCCATTCAAGGCATGTAATGAAATCTCCCTCGTATGAAACCTTCAAGTCTCAATAACGTCCCATGTCTCTTCGGATGATCACGTTTCAAAACAGCAGTTGATCTGGACAGGCCGCAGATGCGCAGTGAGAGGCGATACGGTGATCACTGGCACTCCCTCTACACACCACTATTGTCAGAACACCATATAGGACACCAGGTGAAAATATAGACCTGAAAGAGGTCAGCTGTAATGGATCGCTCTGTTGACATGCTTTGTTTAGTGTGCTGCTGCTCTCAGGTGAATGGTTGCCCACCTTTAAACACAAAAACAATATATTTATTTAAATAATGGCTTTGTTTTGTAGGACAATGGAATATGTGGAAGTTTCCTTCAGTTTGGCAAATTCCTCCTGACACACAAATGTAAAAAAAATATTACATTACTGTCAAAATCAGAAAAATAAATTGAGTTGTGTATAGGGTTTACAGTATATAAGCATGGTTAACCAGTTGTTATACAGTCTATAGTGTACTTCCAAAAAGGTGATGTCTATGCACTTAGAAAAAGACTTCTTCGCTTCTTGTTCATCAGATGGTTTGCATCATCTCTTAACTCCCTGTAAGGTTGACATTGTAAGGTTGACATTGTAGGGTTGACTTCGTAGAGGTTGACATTGTAGGGTTAACATTGTAAGGTTGACCTCGTAGGGTTGACATCATAGGGTTGACATCGTAGGGTTGACATTGTAGAGTTGACTTTGTAGGGTTGTCATCGTGGGCTTGACCTCGTACGGTTGGCCTTGTTGGGTTGACATTGTTGGGTTGATCTTGTAGGGTTGACATTGTCGAGTTGACATTGTAGGGTTGACCTTGTAGGGTTGACATTGTAGCGTTCACATCGTAGGGTTGACTTTGTAAGGTTGGCATTGTAGGGTTGATATTGTAAGGTTGACCTCGTAGGGTTGACATATTAGGGTTGACATTGTAGGCTTGGCATTGTAGGGTTGATATTGTAGGGTTGATATTGTAGGGTTGACTTTGTGGGGTTGACCTCGTAGAGTTGACCTTGTAGGGTTGACCTAGTAGAGATGACATTGTAGGATTGACCTTGTAGGGTTGACCTTTGTAGACTTGATCTCATAGGGTTGACATCGTAGGGTTGACATTGTAGGGTTAACATTGTAGGGTTGATATCGTAGGGTTGACATTGTAGGGTAGACCTCATAGGGTTGACATCGTAGAGTTGACCTGTAGGGTTGACATCATAGGGTTAACATTGTAGAGTTGACATTGTAGGGTTAACCTTATAGGGTTGACATCGTGGGGTTGACATTGTAGGGTTGATCTTGTAGGGTTGACATTGTTGGGTTGATATTTTAGGGTTGATATTATAGGTTTGACCTCGTAGGGTTGACCTCGCAGGGTTGATGTCATAGGCTTGATATTGTAGGGTTAACATCATAGGGTTGACTTTGTAAGGTTGACATCATAGGGTTGACATTGTAGGGTTCGCCTCGTAGGGTTGACCTTGTAGGGTTGACCTTGTAGGGTTGACCTCATAGGATCAACCTTGTAGGGTTGACATCATCTCTTCGCTTCTCTTCTCTTCATTTATCTTGACAGGCAAGCATCAAGAATCACAAATCAGTTCAAACGTGTCCTGGATGATTACTCTAGCTGAAACCGCATGTCTCTCAGGAGCTGCAACAGTGATATGCATCTAGTATGTCGATCCGACTGGATGTGGTTTTCCCAGCCCTAGGCTCTCTCTCTCCGCAGCCAAGACTTGTGAGAACAGCTGAACTTTTTCCTCTCCTTCATTCTTTCCAATATACTTTCTTTGATTCACTAAAGTCTTCTACTGTTCAGTACAGCAGAACCAATGCATCTCTGCGCAGCACATCTCCTTGTTGACACATCCATATCTGGGATATTTACTCGCTTTGCCAAATGCTTTTTGTCTAAACCTCCTCAAATGTGCGTTAGGGATATTAGTAGCTCAGACACAGAAACTTCTATGGGCATGTTTTCACATGAACATTGAGGGAAAAAATCAGGTATTATTACTACAATAGCAAACTTATGGCAAGGTCCAGACAGAATATGCTCATTCACAAATCGGCAGAAAAAATCATTTTTGTTTACTTAAGTAAATGTGTGTAAATATATATTCCGTTTTTATATTAATTTTAGTAACATTTTTGACTAATATGCAAATGTTCAGTAAATGTAAAGTAATACTTTTTCTCTTTATTAAATATGGGGGAGAGCGAAGATGAAAGTAACGTGGGCCAAAAGTAACAAAGCAATTTTTTTCCGAAGCCCTGACAACATTTGATTTCCAGGCTATAACAGCACATTCAGAATGCAACCCTTGATGGTGCTGCCAAATATCATGTGATTTCAGGGCCGTGTTCTGCAGGCAGCTCCTAATTTCTGTTTTTAAGTGCAGAAAGTAAATTATTGTATCGTTCTCTTTTTATGTGACAGAAATAATCAATCTACAGATTATTTAGTGCAATAATACATCCTTGAGTTTGCAATGTCTGAGTTTTTCAGTTTAAAAGTAAATCAGGTTTAAATGGCAAGAGTTCCTGTGGTGATGAAAGTGACACTAGCTATGTTTCCATCCAAAAATGCGAATGAACTTTATGCGCAAAACTGGATTATCGCATAAAAGACGTGCAAATAAAGCAGCGTTTCCATCCAAGGAGTCAAAGCGAACAAAATTGTCACTTCCTGATAAACTGGCGCCAAGTATCAAAAGTAAACAGTAATTTTTTCCGGATTCAAACCAAAGCGATTTTCACTGGCATTGAGCAGAAGAGTATGCAAAATCACTCCTTGATGTTAAATGGACACAACTTTAAGCTTCTAACACCCGCTTGTAACACAGAAGAAGAAGACAGAAAGTTGACACGCTTGTTAAAGTTACTGGCGGTTCGAACAAGCATGGATGGTTCAAGTAGCAGCTCCAGCGATGAAGAAATGATTATTGTTCACCAGTGCAATAAGCAGCTTCACGTTCATATCGCCTCTGGGCATCTTCTTTAATGTGCGCTCGCATTGACAGTTTTGCAATTGAGCGCCTCCAAGTGGTGTTTACTGTAACTTCAGCAGCTCCGTGCATGGGAACAAAAGTGCCAATCTGATTGGCGGAGAAGGTTTTGATGCGGCGCATCAAAACAAATAAACAAGCATGAGGTGCCTGGCGTTTTGCTCGTTGGTGTGCACGATCACATTGGCGCCCTTTATTTAGTCACGGTTCGTTAAACGTCAACGGAAAACGCGAGCAATAAGCGTCCTAGTGTGCAGAGGCCTTTAGAGTTTTTGTCTTGTTTCTAGTCCAAATATCTAAAAATTCTTAAATCAATAAGCATTTTCTAGACGAGCAAAATATATTGTTTTGTTTTCAGAAATAATGCGTCATAATTTAGTGACTTTTCTTAAAACAAGCAAAATAACCTGCCAGTGGGGTAAGCAAAATAAACATATTATTTTCTATTCAATTCATCTTTATTTCTATAGCGCTTTTACAAAGTAGATTGTGTCAAAGCAGCTTAACATAGAAGTTCTAGTAAATGTAAACTGTGTCAGTCCAGTTTTCAGAGGTGAAGTTCAGTTTAGTTCAGTTCAGTGTGGTTTAACGTTCACTGCTGAAAGTCCAAACACTGAAGAGCAAATCCATCAATGCACAGCTCCACAAGTACCCAAACCAAGCAATCCAGTGGTGACAGTGGTGAGGAACAAACGTCACCAATTGACAAAAGTGAAGGGAAAAAAAAACTTGAGAGAAACCAGGCTCAGTTGGGCACCACCACTTCTCATCTGGCCAAACTTCTTGTGCAGAGCTGCACGCTAAGTGCAGAAGGCTGGAGAATGCTGGGCGTACATCGCGGAGAAGCTGCAGGTGTAAGTAGGTCACCGGATGTTTTTCAGGCTGGTCCACAGGATCAATGCGGAGACTCATCTGTTACTGGGGTCTTTCAGTAGTCAGTCTCATGCTTTCCACTCCTCCACGACCGCCACAACATCTGCTCAGAATACGGCCTGGTCTAGGATTATGGAAACCTCGGGATAAGGAAAAACAGATTAACATAAGCGCAGATGCCATTGAAATTATGTCTTTTGGGAAGTGTTCCCGGCTCTGGTTGCCCTAATTATTGCAGCCTAACAACTCTTTAGAACAGGAGTGTCCAAACTCGGTCCTGGAGGGTCCTGCTGAGTTTAGCTCCAACTTGCCTCAACACACCTACCAGGACTTTATTGTATATCTAGTAAGAGCTTGATTAGCTTGTTCAGGTGTGTTTGATTAGGGTTGGAGCTAAATTCTCCAGGACACTGGCCCCCCAGAACCGAGTTTGGACAACCCTGCTTTAGAAGATTTGGATTTCAAAAGCATTTGTGTTTTATGTGTATGCTATTGAAAAGAGATGTGCCTTTAATCTAGTTTTACACTGCCTCCCAAACTGTGATAGGAAGGCTATAAGCTTTTTATTTCAACATTGGCAGATTATTTAGCTTGTTTTAAGGAAAAACTCACTTCATTTTGACTTATTATTTCTAAAAACAAGTATATATTTTGTACATGTCTAGAAAACGCTTCTTGATTTAAGATTTTTTTGGATATTTGCACTAGAAATTAGACAAAAACTATTGTAAGAAAGAAAAAAACAAGTTTTTTGCAGTGTGGCTCTACTTTTGGGTCTGCATTTTTTCATAGTCACTCTACTTTGGGAAACTTTGGCTTTATGTCATTGCTTGATGATTAGCCTTGCTTTGTGCAGACTTTATCTTCAGCTTTCTATTATATCGTGGACTTGTGTGTTTTTTTTTTTGTGAAACTGCTTTTGTTTTGTCTAGAGGTGTGTTACAGCAGCGCTAAAGCGAGACTGTATGTCTGCACTACAAGGCTTCACAGTGTGTGCAGATTTGCAGTGTGGATTTAATCCCAGATGTCCCTCTTTTCCTTTAGCTAATTCGTCCTTGAATTTAGCCCATTTCCTCCCAGCATAACAGCATCTCTTTGAATGCATGCTAACGTGTGGAAACTGTGGTGCCTGCAAATGTAATTATCAAGCCATTATATGAGCTGAGATTTCTGGATATTAGGCTTTCACTGCAGAAATAAAAACAAAAATCTTGTTTCTAGTCCAAATATCTAAATATTCTTAAATCAATAAGCATTTTCTGGACAAGTAATAATTTTGTCTTGTTTTAAGAAATGATATGCCAAAATTAAAAGAGTTTTTCATTAAAACAAGCTAAATAATCTGCCAGTGGGGTAAGCAAAATAATCTTATGTCAAAGGAAAAACTAGATTATTTAGCTGACCCCTTTGACAGATTATTATACAAGTCATGGAATTTTTTTATTGCTATTTTATTCCCTTTTACGCTTAACAAACGACAACCAAATGCAGTCATCAGGCAGTACTTGATAAAATATTGTCTGTGACTGCGTCATGGTGGCGCAGTCTGTAGCACGATCGCCTCACAGCAAGAAGGTCGCAAACAACGAAATGTGGTAATTGTTATATCCAAACACACGTCCTATACCCCATATGGTCCAAAATCTGACAGGTGGACAAATCTAAGCTTGTTTTTTAATAAAACAAATATAAATATGCATATAATAAATAATATTGCTAATAATAATAACATTATACAAAAGTGAATTGTCATGAATAAACTAAAAAAAGCCCCCGAGATGAAGAAGGCATGGAGCCAGTGGTTTTTATGTTTATAGAAAATAATAATTTTTGTAATATTTTATTCCTTTAACTCTTTTTCATTTGTAAAGATATTTGTGTATTGCTCTACATCCTGTGTGTATTAAGCAATGTTTAAGCGAGGCGCACAACTGACGCGCTCTGCGCTGGACTTTAGACCTGCTCTCAGCTGGTCTATTGAACAGTCTATTTTAGTTCCTCAAAATAGCAACGCGCCAACAATGCACCTTAACACACCTCTATTTCAGACCAGAACACCCTAGAGTCCACAAAGTGGCGCAAAAGGATTTGCTATTTAAACAATGTGGCGGCAGATGGAAAAATCAAGGTTGCGTTGGTCTGAAAATAGCAAAACGTCTTGGAAACACGTATTGCGTCTTATTGCGCAGGGTGTATGATAGGGCCCTAAGATAATAAGCACAACCCTTTTAGACCATGCTCCATCCTTGAAATAGCAAAAGTGGATTCAAACACACTCCTAATGCTTTTGTGCCCTGCGATTTATGCCCAATCCCAATTCTACCTCTTAGTCCTTCCCCTTACCCCTACCCCTCGTTTTGCGCATTCATGTGAAGGGGTAGTGGTGTCCCAATTTTCTTTAGCTTGAAGGCGTAGGGCTAAGGGGAAGGTGTAAACACCCCTTCGAACGAAGATTTTTCAGGACTACACTCAACCAAGGGGTAAGAAAATTTCCCACAATTCCCCTACATCGGCAGTTTTGCTGTACCCGGAAGTAAGGAGAGCCACAATTAGTATTTTTTGTCATTATTACGAATTTTTACAACAAACAAACACATTTTAATATATTCATAACTGCGTTCAAGTTTTACCATCATGCTTTTATAAAAAAACGCTAAAATAAAAACCACTAAATTTTGGATCTATAATTCATAATAATAACTCCTGTACAGCAGTACCACAACATTCTGACACTCGAATAAAAGTCTAGTGGCTGGGAATGAGCCTTTTACAGCGTCTGTTATAATGTTAATGTTGTTTTTGGTGTGTTTACACAGATGAATATGGCCACAGTGTAAATACGCAGTACAGTTACGATCTAATTGCCACATTAGATCGTTATGATAACATAATATACGCCTTCAGTGATTTCCTGAAGATAAATACTAAAAAACAACACAACTGAAATAACTACAGCAGTCGCGATCGTCTGATCTCATATGAAGCAAGGGATCGCGATGACATATGATGACGTGTGCAGGTGCTGAAGTGCTGTCCCAATTCTTAGGAGTAAATTTTGAAGCCCTTCCCCTTTCGTTTTCAAGGGTGAAGGGGAAGGGGTAGGGGTACAAAAATAGAATTGGGATTGGGCCTTAGACTCTGCACCTAGATCATTAAAATTAAACCCTTTATGTGTGTTGCATAATTTCCATTCATACTCCAAGCATTGACCACCTTCTTAATCAATTTTCTATTCAGATCTCAAGCCCAGGCAAATAACTGAGAAAGCACCAATCTGAAGCCCCATTTTTATGATGTCATCATGTAGACTTCTTACAAAGTATTTTACATACGGTTTAAAATACACTAAAGTGTTTTCATACAAAATGTTAACCCATTTTCATAAACCCCATAAAATACATATTACAAAATACTACTTTGTATTTAAAATACGTATTTGAAATACATGTATCATAAATACTGCCCATCCCTGATTATAGGTCATGGAAATGCATCTTTTTAGTAAGTGAAAATCAGGGAAACAATTGGGTTATAGTGAGAACTCTGCATCCCTTTTATAGGCCCACAAAACAGTTTCTGTGTAAACGAACAGAATTGCATAAAGATCAATAAATGATGCATAAGTATAAACAAATGCATAAAGAGTTTTCAGTTTTAAATGTTAACTCACTTTAGGACAAAGAAATAACAAATAAAAAAAACTGATACATTCAACACTGGTTCTGTCACGATCACCAGCGATCCTCTCCCCTCAGATCGCTGGTAAACACACACACACAATCTCAAGAACTACAGATCTGCTGAGAGTTGGACTACATATTCAGTCATGCCACACACACACACACACACACACCTGATCCTAATCACCCTTGATTGCACTCTCACAGCTGTAGCCTCTCAAGCACTGATACATGGACTATATAGTGAGCACACAAACACACAATGTTGCTGAGTCTTGTTAATATGTATAGAGTGACATCACAATGCGTTTCCTGGTTTGTTTATCTGCGTTTTGATCCTTGCCACGTTTATTGTTATATTCCTGTCTGCTGCCTGCCTTTGACTATCTGCCTGCTATTTTGACCACGACTCTGGATTGCCCTTATACATCTGTTTGCTCCTGTTCTGATTATTGCTTGCCTGACCATCCTTTAATAAATCCTGCAGTTGGATCTCACCCTTGTTGTCAGTGTCACATCTCCCAGAGGTTACAGGTTCAAAGACTTCTCTGTTATCCTAAAGCATAATTCTGGTGTCTAGAAATTATCTTCAGCATGTGAGAGGAATGGGAAGTGACAGGCAGTGGAAACAGAAAGAGAAACACTTGCTCTCAGTGCTGAGGGCAGAAACAAATCTGAGAACATTTCCACGGACACCTGCACGAAAAACACAAAAGAGCCTTTATTCAGTGATTTAGCTTTGACTTTAAAACAGGATTTACTACCATTGTTGCCAGCATAATGCCGTACACACTACTTCGCTTACACTTTACTGTAAACGCTGCATTAAAGGAAGATTATTGTCCTATCAACCAACCCCATTAAAAGGAAATAATCCACTAAATGAACAAACCGTTGAGTTAAGCAATAAGAGTCATGCTCAGAGTCAGAGTAAGTCATCTAATGCCGTGTTGATGATGTCCAGCAGGAAGCTGATTCATTCGTTCGGTGGATGTTCATACAGAGATTATGACAGCAAACGTCCTGCTCGCTCGGAAGCTCTAATAATGAAAAGATTTGAGTTAGCGCCATTCTTCATCATTAGCGAAATTAGCTGAGATGATTCGATCTCACACTGGAACTCTACCATGTTAATAATCACATCTGTGGTGGTCATACAGTGATCATCTTGCAGTCTTTTATTTATTTATTCTTATTTTTTTTTAGTAGATTGATGGTAGAGCCTCAGCCAGATGGTCGCTGGTTCGAGTCCCAGCTGGGCCAGTTGGCATTTCTGTGTGGAGTTTGCATGTACTCCTCGTGTTGGCGTGAGTTTCCTCCGGGTGCTCCGTTTTCCCCCACAGTCCTTTAAGTGAATTGGATAAACTAAATGACCTTAGTGTATGAGTGTGTGTGTGTAAATATGAGAGTGTATAGGTGCTTCCCAGTACTGGGTTGCGGCTGGAAGGGCATCCGCTGTGTAAAACATATGCTGGAATAGTTGGCGGTTCATTCCACTGCGGCGACCCCTAATAAATAAGCGACTAAGCTGAAGGAAAATTAATGAATGAATGTATGCCATGCTAGAAGATTTCCTGGTTCCCTCCACAAATATCTATCAAACATTTCTGCTGGATTATGGATTGATGCACAAAAAAATTGGGATTGGGAAAATGTGCCCTGGTATACATTTTTGAGAACTGAGAAATATGTGCTCGAGGGTACATATGCCTGCATTTTAAGTGAAAAATGAATGAAACAGGGCGGTACCACTGACTGCATACATAAGTATGGACGGCTTCTTTGGTGCGACTATTTTTTGTGGTAGCTCATCCCGAAGGATGGTTTTAGAAACTAGTAGAAACGAAACCCAAAAAAGTAGCGGTAGAAGTATGCAGCCGCGATAAATTTTCTCTTCTATTTTGTCTTTGAAAACACTATCGGTAGGGTTTAGGGAAGGGGGTGTGTGGGTCAGTCGATATCAAGCTGATGTATTATATACTTAAGAAGACCGCTAATATGCGCAGGAATGTGGACAGTGGCCACTGGTGGATTTGCAAGAAATGGCACGTATGAGAAAATTCCCCAGTAACTTATTTGAAATTATCAAACGTGTACACAGCGCCCTCTAGAGCAGGGGTTTTGAAACTCAGACCTGGAGGTCCGGTGTCCTGCAGATTTTAGCTCCAACTTGCAAGGGTGTTTCAAGAAAGCCTAGTAAGAGCTTGATTAACTAGCCCAAATCGGCAGAACACCAGACCTCCAGGACCAAGATTGAAAACCCCTGCTCTAGTGGATTTGTGAAAACAAAAACTACAAGACAATGTAGTCCAGGGTACATATTTGCCAGTTCTCAAAAATGTAGCTCTGGGAACATATTTCTAATGAGTCTGGGATGAAAAAATCTGAAAAAAATGACATAGTCACATGACTTTAATATTACCGCTATCATTGAGGGAGGTTTAATTAATACTCTTTTTAGCTAAAAGCAAAACAGTTTTTATTCATTTTGGACATTCGTTAACATTGCTTTAGCATTAACATTTTGGCATGACTGAAAGCATACCCTTTTTTTTACGATTTTTTTTTGTTATTTGTAAATAATACAGATAAATATCAAATACAGAACATTACCATAAAAACAAAACGTTAAAAGGAAAATAATAACGTCATATAGATTTATGTGCATATTAAATATGATAATGTCTTTTTATGAGTTTTAAAATGAAACTCTGGTTATTCACTCAAAAATGTATTGCTGCTTGTTTAAACTGCTCATTTAAAATGAATTGCAACAACACAATTTTTTTGGGGACAACTTAATTGTTTTATGTTCAATCCACTTAAATTTGTAAAAAACTAAAGTTATAAAGTTAACAAAAAAAACTGTGTTGGGACAATATGATGGAATTGTGTGGAACCCAGCATTTATTACAGCATTTTTAGTAATCTGAAACAAAAATACAAAGAAACAAAGTTTCTGTTGTTGTGAAAACTCTTGTAGTTTAAAAAAGAGAAACACACACACACACAAACGCCTTGTTTAAGACAAGTTAAAGCTTTTAAAAATAACATGCTAAACTGAAACATGCACACTTCTTCAGCTAATATTATTTCATTTACTGTACATAAAACCTGACATTGTTATAACCGGAAGTGCTAAAATGCTAATCTTTTCCATGTGTTGGCCTTGCCCTAGAAAATACATCATCCTTGAAGGACTGATAAATCCCACACCAGTACTGTTGGAAATGCTAAAAAGTGAATCATTTCTACGTTTTAAGCCTAGAACAAAATGTCAGTGCAGCAGTTGGAGAAAACTTTCGTATGAAAAAAGTGTTTTGCTGTTTGGTTGCTAAGAATGTTTTTTTATCGCATTGCTATGTTGTTGGATTTGTCACAAAAGTTGAAATACTTTCATGCAACATGGTAGAGATGCTGATGCTGATTTAATATGAAGTTGTAATTGAAAACACCATTGAAATGAATGTGTTTTATAGTGAAAACACCATTA
>CAIGQZ010032741.1:7975740-7990627 GCA_903798205.1 Danio tinwini | reverse complement strand
ACCTTATTATTTCATTGGAGTGCAGTGAGTGCACTATTCTGTGCTTCAGAATGGCTGTATTTAAATGTTCAGGTCGTTTTGCGTCTGGTGCAAACAGCAAATCACTGCAAATCTCGTCACATAGTGTGTTGTTAGGACACGGGGTTACAAACCTGCTCACCTAATGTTTACATTCGTAATATTTATATTATTTGCTAATTAATAACCACCTCATGTGGAACTCTGAGTCTGCATCTCATTTTGGAGGCTTTTACTGTTCACCGGAGATCAAATTTTTGTTCGTGGATGCATATTTTGAGAGCCTGCCTGACTCAATGAATCAAATACGCTGTTTACCACCAAGGTGCTGAAATAAAATTGGCTAAACTGGCAGTTGACGGGTTAAAGGGACCAAAACAAGGACAGACATTCCGACCCGGAACACACATTTTCAAAGCAAAATATCTGACTTTATGCCCCAGACAAACAAGAATGTTTACTTAGCATGTTTCCTAAATTTCTTCAAACATATTATGGTATTTTTATGATTTAGAGGAGTCAAAAACTTACATACAGCACCTTTAAGCTAAAACTCTGAACTATGATATTTGAATGACTAGTCATATTTAGACTTGCTCAATTCCTTAAAAGACAATCATGTTTTTTATCAGCACATAAATCTCAGTTTTAACTATAAGTCTCTAATACACCATGTAAAATATTATGGCAAAATCAATTAAACTGTTCATCTTCTCATTTCTGAAAAATATGTCCTACAATTTTTTCCAGTTGATCACATATTTTGGCATATAATCTGCATTTTAAACATGACTCCTTAATGTGTCATCCAAACCTTGATGGGTTTCACAGTGGAAAACCGATTGGTCACAGTTTTAGTGAAAGCTTGCCAAAAATACACTGACTCTTTTCCTTTTTTTTTTTTGCTATTGCGAAACACACTTTGGGAATCTTTGTGGCTGGTGCAAAAAGTCCATATTCTGCATCAGTCTCTGGAAGAGAGTCATTCTTAATCTACATGAACAAAACCACGTGCGCCGTGATGTGAAATGCAGAATGAGTAAATGATGAGTAACGGTTTGGGGAGCAGCATACAGGAAACTCATCTCAGTCTTTAAATCAGAGCTCTGCGCTCTCGGTCACTCACACGCTCATAATCAAAAACACCAGCGCTTGTTCTGTCCGCCTGAACATCTGTTAGAACCATACAACTTCTAGACTATAAACATATTCATACAAACACTAAAGTTCATGAATGCGCTTGATAATTGTTGTGTTTTATGTACCCAAAGAAGAGACTGAAGTTGGTGGTTTTGGCTCTTAATCTCCTGAATACTGTAGAAGGGGTCATATTTCCAGCCAATCTTCTTTTCTGGGACATAAAGTAAATTGCAGCTTTAACATAAATCTTAACTACAGTATTTGAAATACTAGGTCAGAAGTTTTGCTACTTTGTGTCTTTTCATGTCCGCAAAATATTTCCTGAGATTTATTCCAGTTGATCATGTTTTTATTAGTTTTTGGCACATATTCTGCATTTTAAATGAACAGTCTAACCTACAATATGTGAAATACTTAGAAGTATTTCAATTATGCGTCATCTAACGTCCAGGTTAGTCATGTTTTTACATTTTTATGGCACATAATCTATATTTTTTACCTTGAAATTGTAGAAAACATGCCAGAGTTTTTCTTGAGATTTTTAAAATTTGCTATTTTTACTGGGTCGTGATTTTGAACATAAGGTTTCTATAAGGTTTAGAAATTTTGACCATTTTTAAAGGCACATTTGTGAAATCAGACACAGATTTTTGATTAGATGGCTTGGCTCACAGTCTCCTCTCTAATTCATTACCAAGGTGGTCATTTGGGTTGAGGTCAGGACTTTGTGCAGGCCAGTTAATTACAGCTGATTGCATATTTTCAACTAACTACAACATTTTTAAATAGTAGCCAGATGTTTTGCAACTTTGTGTCTTCTCATTTCCGCAAAATATTTTCTGAGATTTGTTTCTGTTGATCGTGTTTTTAGCAGTTTTTGGGACATAATCTGTATTTTTAATGAACAGTCTAACCTACAATATTCTGATGAAGCATTTCAACTTTACATCTTATTATTTACTTAGAAATTTCCATGGATTTACTCCAGTTAGTCACTTCCAGCTTAGTCACGTTTTTGTTATTTTTATGGCACATGATCTACATTTTTAACTTGAAATTGTAAAAAACATGCCAGAGTTTTTCTTGAGATTTTTAAAATTTGTTTTTTTTTACTGGGTAGTAAATTTGAACATAAGTTTTCCATAAGGTTTAGGAGTGTGTTTGTGGGAAATTTTGACCATTTTTAAAGGTAGATTTGTGAAATCAGATACTGATTTTTGATTAGATGGCTTGGCTCACAGTCTCTGTTCTAATTCATTACAAAGGTGCTTGTTTGGGTTGAGGTCAGGACTCTGTGCAGGCCAGTTAATTACAGCTGATTGCATATTTTCAACCATCTACAGCATTTTTAAATAGTAGCCAGAGGTTTTGCAGCTTTGTGTCTCCTCATTTCCGCAAAATATTTTCTGAGATTTGTTCCTGTTGATTGTGTTTTTAGCAGTTTTTGCTATGTAATCTACATTTTTAATGAACAGTCTAACCTACAATATTCTGATGAAGCATTTTAACTTCACGTCTTATTATTTACTCAGAAATTTCCATGAGATTTACTTCAGTTAGTCACTTCCAGCTTAGTCACGTTTTTGTAATTTTTATGGCACATGATCTACATTTTTAACTTGAAATTGTAAATAACATGCCAGAGTTTTTTCTTGAGATTTTTAAAATTAGCTATTTTTACCGGGTAGTACATTTTAACTTAAGGTTTTCATAAGGTTTAGGAGTGTGTTTGTGGAAATTTTTACCATTTTTAGAGGCACATTTGTGAAATCAGACACAAATTTTTAATTAGATGACTTGGCTCGCAGTCTCTGCTCTCATTCATTACAAAGGTGCTCTTTTGGCTTAAGGTCAGGACTCTGTGCAGGCCAGTTTATTACAGATGATTGCATTTTTTTGCCGTATAATCTGCATTTTTAACAAAAATCGAATGTACAGTACAACATCGAAATACTATGTCAAAGGTATTTTACAATTTTCAGTAAATTTAAAGTACATAAAAGTAAAAAAAAATGTTTTGATTGCTCCTCTTTATTTCGTCAAGAGACGTTAAACTTTAACGGTAATTGTGCGTGATTATCAATGTTTTGTGCACAAGCTTTTATTCCAGTTGGTCTCGTTTTTGTCTGTTTTTTGGCACACAATCTGCATTTTTTTAACTTAAAATCATAATTACAACTGTGAAATACTATGTCAGAAGCTTTTAAACTTTGTCTCCTTATCTTTTCTGAATATTTTCCTAGGTTTAGTCTAGTTGATCACGTTTTTGGCACATGTATTTTCAACTTAGAATCTTAAGTACATTAAATAATATGTCAGAAGTATTTCAGCTTTTTGTCTTCTTGCTTCTGCTGAAAAATCCCTGGGGTTTTCTTTGATTGATCACATTCTTGATTAAATCTGCAATTTAAACTAGAAATATCAGTTGGAGCATTCAAAATACTACACTGTAAAAAGAAAGATCAGTAAAATTTACGGTAAAAAAAACAGGAGCTGTGCAGAAGTGATCATATTTCCAACCAATCGTGTTTTTTGGGACAATGGAATAAATAAGACACTGATTTTTGATTAGATGGCTTGGCTCACAGTCTCCACTCTAATTCATTACAAAGGTGCCCATTTGGGTTGAGGTCAGGACTCTGTGCAGGCCAGTTAATTCCAATCAGCTGATTACATTGTTTTGGCTTATAGTCTTTGGCTTTAGCTTATACATCTGAAATACTATGTCAAAAGTAATTAAACTTTGTGTTTTCACATTTTCAGAGAACAGTTTCTGACAACTGGGAACTTTCCAGAATACACATTGCTGCATTTTTGTTTGTTTTTTTGGCACATAATCTAGTCTATTATCTTAAAAGGAAGCTCATCTAAGTCTTTAAATAAGATGTCTGTGCTCTCGGTCACTCATCTACTCATAATCAAAATCACCAGCAATTTCCCTGTTTGCCTGAACATCTGTTAGAACCATACAACATCTAGACTATAAATATATTCGTACAAACACTGATGTGTCTGATAATTGTTCTGTTTCATGTTTGAGTTCCAGAGAAGAGTTCTGAAGTTGTATTTTATGGTCACCTCAGAGATTCATTGTGTGCTTCTCTGTAGTTTGTGGAAAAAGAAAGAATTTGGGAACGTTGAGGGCAACAGGGGATTCCCGAAATGCAGCTGGCTCTTTCCGGCTGGAATGATGTGTGAAATGTGTGGGTTATCCAGCAAATGTGGAGTAGAATCTTTTATTGTAGAGCAGGGCTTGTGGAAAATGGGAAAGTGACCACAGTTTTGCCCATGTTGCCCACTCATTTGCTCTGCGCTCGCACACAACCTCCTGCGTTTCCAGTTGATGATTTAAAAAAATGTTGTTTTGTGTGTTGCTGAAGGCTTAGAGTTAAATTGAATGTATTATGTCAGGATTTTATTATGAGCATGTTTACACACAGATGGCAAACACTAAGAGACTTGAACCTTCTGTTTCTTTAGATTTGTGATTTATGGTTATGTATTTGAGTAAAACATAATTTTGGTTTCATCCTGTAAACAACTGTTGGCATTTCCTTAAATTTTAATTGCCATTCAGTGCATATTTTTAGTGTAAATGGGTCAGAATTACTGAAAGATGTCATGTTTACTTGTTTATATGATATAGTATGAACAAAACATTTGTTATTTGAACAAATTGTTATTTGCCATATAAAAATCTGATATGTGGCAATAAAATACACTTAAGATGCGCATAATGTATTTACATACATTTTATATGAGTGTTCCTATATGAACATAAATATAATTATATCTAATAAATTTAAACATACACTACCTGACAAAAGTCTTGTCGCCTATCCAAGTTTTAGGAACAACAAATAATAACTTCTAGTTAATGATCTGGTATAATAATTGGCTTATATGAAGGGCAAAGGCCTCTAGATTACGCTTATTTTAGCGAAATAAAATATGATCATGCCTTGATTTTTAATTCTTTAATTAGGACAGTAAGGTCTGACTTTGCTTAGGCAAAAGTCTTGTCACTTAACAGAAATAATGTCCAATATAAAGTCATGCTGCAGTGAAAACAGATTGAATGTTGTGTATGACTCCATCATGAGCGTGGAGGACTGCATCATACATCTCTGAATGACTCAAATCACTTATTAATAAAGTCATCTGGAATGGCAAAGAAAGCGTTCTTGCAGGACTCCCAGAGTTCATCAAGATTCTTTGGATTCATCTTCAATGCCTCCTCCTTCATCTTACCCCAGACATGCTCAATAATGTTGATGTCTGGTGACTAGGCTGGCCAATCCTTGAGCACCTTGACCTTCTTTGCTTTCAGCAACTTTGATGTGGAGGCTGAAGTATGAGGAGCAGCGCTATCCTGCTGAAGAGTTTGCCCTCTCCTGTGGTTTGTAATGTAATGGGCAGCACAAATGTCTTGATATCTCAGGCTGTTAATGTTGCCATCCACTCTGCAGATCTCTCGCACGCCCTCATACTAAATGTAACCCCAAACCGTGATTTTTCCTTCACCAAACTTAACTAACATATGTGATGATTGGGATGCAGTTCAACAGATGATTCATCAGAAAAGTCTACCTTCTGACACTTTTCCAAATGATATCTATATTTATATATGCAAGAAATAATATCAGATCTTTATAGAATAAAAGAGATATTAGCATTATACCCAAACCCATAACTAATAAATCCAGAAAAACTGAGCATTTTGAAGTGGTATTTAAATTTTTTTTCACAGTTTTAATGTAAAAATGTAACATAAACATTGTCTTTTATGGTCAGTTTTTCATTATACTGGAGCAACAGTAAAAATCAAAGTTGCCTATTTATAGTCATCTCCTTGAATAATAGTGTAATTGCACAAACATTTGAAGCTAACTGTGCCAGGGAATATTTTATAGTTGGAATAATAAGTAAACGTGCAAGCATTAGCACGTTCATTAGCCAAAATTACCTCACACACTTTAAGAAAGAGGCCAAAAGCTAGCCAGGGATTTGATTCAACCTAATAAAACCCTTTTCTTCATTCACTTGGCTTGAGAAGTTCACTTTGAAGCTCCTACAACTCTTTTGACCTCACCGACTCGCTTCTTGCTGTATTAAAAATGTAATTTCCTTCTCAACTGTGCCTAGTCGTCTGATGTTATAGGGTTATGACAGGCGTAATTATGGCTCCGTGAGCGCTAATGTTGGGTTTCGTATACTATTTGGAATGAATGAATGACAGGCTGGATTAGGACAGAACTTTGTTTCAACTCATAACTAGCCATGTACACAGCAACAAAGAAGGTTGTACATAAATGTTTCAAGACAGTCAGTGATCTTAGAGAACAGTGCGCCTTTGTTACTACAAAAACACAGACACAGTGCTTACTTTCAGAGGAGAATATATCACAGAAAAGTACACAAATCAAATCTGCGGACGTAAAAAAAAAACAAAAGCGAAGACAACCAATGCAGTGAATCAGCTCTTGGCTCGCTCTGGTTCTTCTAAAATGATGAATAAAGCCCATGACTGTGTAGGCACCAGTGCTCACATTAGCAACTCAATGGCTAACGGATCTTAGTATCATGAATGGGCAAGTTTTGTTCACACGGTCAGCAGCAGAAGACGAATGTTCACCATTTCTGTAGCTTTTCCAATGCATCCAGTTGGGTCATTGAGACCGACAGACAGTGCCTATTGTGTCACATTCGGACTACACAATATTGGCTTGATTTTTGGCACGTTCTGTTTGCCGTAGACTATTGTGTGGTGATTTGAAAACACACAAAAAAAAGTCAGGATGGATCAACTCACACATTATTATTCATTCGTTTAGGTTAATTCATAAATTAGGATGTACTTGGCCAAGAACTAAAACTAAAAGTGTAATATTCATTATTATTATATTAATTAATGTGAAGTTATTGTGTAATACTTCGTAATGTAACTCAGTAACTTAAGTTTAGAGATTTAAAAAAAAATGCAAGCCAATGAAATAATCACAGTTTATTCACAGTACAATGTCATTGAATGTGAGGCATCGTTTTAGCATTGTAGATCTGTTGCAAGCAGCAGTAACAAGTATACTACATAGAAATGTGTGCATTATTTTAGTGGACTTTGCTTTCCTGGTGAGCATGCGCACTTCATGCTTAGATAATTATATGTGTACTTGAGCGGGAAATCTACAGAGCAGAATATTCAGTGTGCACATAAGCCAGTCGAAATTGAAAACGCCATTGAAATGAATGGGTTTTATAGTGCAGCACTTTCCTGAAAGATATGAAAACCACAGTGACTATGACTGAAGAGGAGTGAAACCAGCACTCTGAACACTGCTGGGCATTGTTTAGAGTTTTTTATTGTTTTCGATAATTTTTTTTGCGTGTTTTTCTCTTTCGGACAATTACTGAAAATGCCATTTTAGGCAGATACTTTTCGGTGGCAAAATTGTTCATTCCTACTTTTAACAGTGTATAAAAAAGATTTATTCATTCATTCAATTTCCTTTAGCTTATTTCCTTTATTCATCTGGGGTTGCCACCGCGGAATGAACCGCCAATTTATCCAGCATTTGATTTACACAGCAGATGCCCTTCCAGCTGCAACTGAGTACTGGGAAACTTCAATACACACTCATTCACACACATAAACTACGGCCAGTTTAGTTGATTGAATTCACCTATGGCGCATATGTTTGAACTTTGGGGCAAACCGTAGCACCCGGAGGAAACCCACGCCAACACGGGGAGAACATGCAAACTTCACACAGAAATGCCAACTGACCCTGTCACGATCACCAAGGATCTTCTTTCCATAGATCGCTGGTAAGCTTGCACAAACACTTATGGACTACAAATCCGCCAACTAATGGACTACATCTCCATTCATGCACTCCGCTTACACGCACATGTTCCTCATCTCGACTGATTGTACACACACCATCGGAGGATTGTCAAAGACTGATTACACACTCTATTTAAACACCACATACACTCACCCCAGTGGCCAAGTCTTGTTATCTGTGTACAGTGACACCACAGCGCGTTATACTTTGTCTAGTTTTCCTGGTTTTGACCTTTGCCACATCTGTCTGTTCATCCTGTCCGCTGCCTGCCTTTGACTATTTGCCTGCTATTGACTACGACTCTGGATTGCCCTCATACATCTGTTTGCTCCTGTTTTGACCACTGCTTGCCTGACTTTGCTAATAAACCTGCATGTGGATCCGCACCCCTGTTGTCAGTGTCACATCCCTTGGTAACAGACCCAGCCGGGACTCGAACCAGCGACCTTCTTGCTGTAAGGCGACTGTGCTAACCACTGAGCCACCATGTCGCCCATCACATTTTATTCATAGTAAAATGCTATTGACTGAAGTATTGTTTTACTAAAGTTGCCATGTCAGCACTGTAGATCTGTTGGAAGCAGCAGGAAAAAATATACTACATGGATATGTGTGCATTATTTTAGTGGACTTGTGAAAGAGTCGAAGACATACATTTACAGAAAACTAATGCTAGCGGAATATCTTTATTGGCATTGTCTGTTGTGTTGTACTTCTCTTTTCGAATGCAACCAGGAAAATGGACAATTAGGGGAAATTAGAAATGGATGGCTACCTCCTGTACCCTCTGTGAAAGCCATTAAAAGGATAGTTCACGCAATTATTGAATTGAATTTGCTCTAAACTTTTGCAGAAGTAGCCATAGACTTCCATAGTAGGAACAAAAAATACTACAAATGTCAATGGCTGCTTTTTTCCAACAGTATATCTTCCTTTGTGTTCATTAGAAGAAGGACGCTCAAAGAACTTTAAAGCTTGTTTAAATCGTACATAATAGAATTTAGGACATTGTGCTAAACCACATATTTTTACTATTATTTCTAACATTATTTTTATCCTTATGAAACTTAAAGACAATCTAGGCAGAAGGAACTCTTTAAAGTAAATTTTATTATTTAATTTATTGTTACATTAAGAACTTTTTAAACATACATTTTACATTGCACAAAAAAGTTATTTATAGTGTACTATAATCTATACTTCACAATTAGTTTAACAGTTTATTGAAAAGTTTGGGGTTTGTGGACCCTCAAACGGAGTCATCTAGGACCCAGTTTCAAAAAAATTATTAAATTCATTTATGTTGACCCAACACAAATCGATTAAGTTAAATCAACACTTTTAACAAATACATGTGGATTGAACATAAAAAAATTAAGTTCTCAAATCTCAAGAATTGTGTTGTTTCAGCTTATTTTAATTAAGTAGTTTGAACAAGTAAAACAATATATATTTTTTGAGTGCAGTATATAATTGTGGTACGTGTTTAAGTTATTAAGATATTATATGGATGGAACGTAACAATCAGTGAGCCTATAATGCTGCTGGATGAAAAATGACAAGACACAACTGCTGGTTAAATGAACAAAAAGTATTTATTAAACAGAATGTTAAACAATGAATATAGGAAATTATATGTAATGTAAATGTGATTTTAAATAACTGAAATAAACGAAAACAGGAGTGTTGCCAAAACAAAGAAATAATTATAACAAAACGATCTAACTAAACCCCATACCGCTAAACTAACCGAACAAAGAAAAATGCAGAAACAAATCCGTAATCTTCAGCACGTCGCTTAACTAAACTTCATAACTACTCCAAAAACAATAACTACACATGTGGCAACTCCTCCATAAACTATCTAACAGAAAAACACTATGCTGCTCAGGATTACTAAATCTCTCATAAAGTACACACTGTTCGCCATTAGCAAAAACAAGATCTAAAATAATCTACTCGTTCAACTTCTCAATAGATACTAAATTGAGCTGCACACACGTATCTAATAAATCGATCAGTTAATCCAGAGAAAGACCCAAAGCAACAACAACTTAACTAAATAAACACAAATGAACAGGCCCGGCCGACACAAGTGAGGAGTGCTCCTGGAAAACAGCGCAAGCGCACGTCTTTTATACTCGTTGGACCAGCTCCCGATTGGTTCGCCAACTGCGTCATGGTTTTGATTGACAGTTTTTTCAACCAATGGTTGCACACTTAAAACAGGACAGAATAGAGACGGAAAAAAGAAGAGAACACAAAACAGAAAACAAACAACAAAACACCACAAAAAATACGTGAAACGTAACAAATCGTCTTTAGAAAAAATGGTTAACAAATCATTATAAACGGGTCTAAATCAGGGGTGCCCAAACTCGGTACTGGAGACTGGATTTTAGCTTTAACCCCAATTAAACACACCTGAACTATCTAATCAAGCTCTATGTAGGCTAGGCATGGGACGATAACCGATTTTAAGGTATTGGAAAAGTCAAGGTTTTAAAACCGCCAAAAAATTCTGTAATACCGTTCCTTAGGTATGTGTACGATTTATTTATTTTTTTTGTAGGACAACAGTATCTACAGCAGAAAAAAATATCCAAAGATGACATTTTAAATTGTAAAGAAAACAGTGTTTTTGAAACAAATGAAGACAGCAGAAGTCAATTAATCTTTTGAATTATTTGATTAGAGTTGATTAGATTTATTATTTGATTAGAGTTGGAGCTAAACTGTGCAGGACACTGGCCCTCCAGGACCGAGTTTGCCCATCCCTGTGCTAGAACAACATTCCAATCAGCCAATCAGGATTAAAGGATATGTTTACCGTTCATGTTAAGTTTAGGCATATGGTTCGGTTTATGCACTTCTACATGATTGTCGCCCAACTATTATTCCCCATTGATTTTGTGAATAATTTACAGTTATGGTTGGGTTTGGGGGTAGGGAATAGCTATGGATTACAGTTTACAACAAAAATTATGTTCCAGGATCAACATAGATGTTAATCCAGGATCGCATCGTACTTGGCAGAATCATGACGTGTGGTTCTATTATAGCAGTGCTGAGAAAAAGCCAATATGTGAACCTTTTTCTAAAAGTGAAGTTAAGAAATGACTTTGATGCATATAATCCTGCAGACCTAATCTCACGGCAACTCGATCACAAGTTCAACTGCGAAATGCTAACGTGCTAATGTTTGGCTAATGTTACGACTAGGTGCTCAAAAGGTCCTTTTCTCCAGCATTCCAGCCCTGGGCCTCAGGATAAACAAAGTCCAAGATTTGCAAAGTGTAACTGGAGATGTACAGGAGTTGTTAGGGGGCTCTTTCCAACAGAGATAAACATTTGCCTCAGTTTAGGTCCTTATTTGTCTCTCTCAGGAGTTTTTGAAAGAAAAAAAGCCAGATGAATGACGTTCTCGCATCTGATTCCTCAAAAGAAGAACACAACAATGTCTAGGAACACAGTGTCCATTAGATTTAGGAGTTTTATCTCCTGTATAGACCAGAAAGAGTTTTCCTGTTGGAAATAAAGTTAAGTAATTTGAAATAGTTAAATACTCTACACTCTCAGAAACAAAGGTACACGAGCTGTCACTGGGGTGGTACCTTTTCAAAAGTACACATTTGTACTTGAAGGGTCCATATTGGTACCTCAGAAGTATATATTAGTACCTAAAAAGTTTAAGAGGAACACTTTTGTACTTTTTAGGTACTAATATATACCCTTGAGGTATTACAGTTTTTCCCAATTGTTCACACACATTTTTTGAAAGCATGTCTCATATTGTCAGAACTCTACACACAAATCACAAAACACACACACATTGGGCAAAACCCTTCAATTATCCTGCAAAATCAAACTTTGTTGAAGGTCGCAAACTTTACATTCAAAACAAAGTGATTTCTTCACAAAATGGTGTTTTGTTTTTTAAATGACACACACAAACCATCACATGAAGAGACATTTATAAGAGCCAGTTGATCACTGATGTGCTTAATGTAAAACACGATGACCACTTCTTCATCATAATGACTTACTGTAAGCCTTTTTTTGTTCAGTGTTACACTTACTACAGACAGTACACAGGCCTACATAAGTGCATTGTAAAATATTTCAGATTATTATTTTTATACAAAACACACAAATGCATGATACCAAATATATTTTACTGTATTTTTCCCACAGTGTTCATCCTAACCAACACAAAGTTGCACAAAACGTGGTCTACATATGCCATCAACAGAAGCATTTACAGAATAGTTACAGTAAAAAAAATTTAAAAAGATTTGGGTCATACACTTTCCATCCCCAGGCAGAAAAAAAAATCCTCAATAGGATTGAGAAATGGAGAATATGAGATGAGCTCTGATTTCTAAACTGCAATTATGTGTGATGGGTGTTTACCTATGTGATGAGTTAGTATGCAAAGTAGGACGACTGACTTTACAATAGTGAATGACAGTGTGTTCCTTGTGAAAACAGGAGATTTTCTGCATGAAATTTGTGCCAAATACAGAGAATTGTGTGTCGTGTTTTGAAAAAAGTGTGTTTTAAACCTGCAGTTTGAGTGTAAAGCAGGAATTGTGCTTCTAGTTTAGCAGAATTGGTTCAGGGGCTTGGTGCGTCAGTTACATGTTATAGTCATTGTGTCTGAAGTACAGGTAATTGTGTGTAAACAATTGGGAAAAACTGTAATATGGACCTTTTAGGTACAAATGTGTACCTTTTGAAAAGGTACCACCCCAGTGACAGCTCACATACCTTTATTTCTGAGAGTGTATGCTCCACAAAATGATGTTTGCTGTTTGTTCAAACTACCTACTGTATTTAAAATGAGCTGAAACAACACAATTGTTGAGTTTTTGGGGGAACAACTTGATTGTTTTATGTTCAATCAACTTAAAATAAAAAAATATATAAAAATTTTACTTGATTCCTTCCTAACATGTGATTTAACGTGCATAAATGCTTTAGATATATGTTTTTGTGTTAATTAACATAACTATCTATTTTAAAGGGGGCCTATTATGCAAAAATCACTTTCATAAGGGGTTTACACACAGTTAAGTGGCATCAGTGTGTGAATATAACCGGCTTCCAATCATAAAAAATGTATTAATTTTATTTGTTATAATCACACTTTATAAAAACAGTCTGCAGAAACATTGACATTGATTGATATTCTCCCTTTATACGTGTCATCAGAGGGGGAAAGCCCCGCCCATTAGTGACCATCTCTCTCTCTCATTAGCATAAACAGCCCCGAGTGAGAAGCAGCCATCCACCATTAGAATTTGGAATATGACGCACAGGCATTTGTAGCTCCGCCCTCTTCTGAAAAGAGCACAATCTCATTTGAATTTAAAGTGACGGTCGCCGAAACGCCACAATTTGGATCAAAACCTAAATTGAGCAGTTTCAAAGACTTATAAAGCATTATTTGTGTGGACTTATAAAGCATTATTTGTGTGGACATCAGAGACTTGTTTTACACCTTGTAAAAAGGGGCATAATAGATCCCCTTTAATTGAGAGTTTCCTCTAGTAGCAGCCTTGCTTCCTTTTCTCTATGATATTCCTTGCAGAAATCAACTTTAATGCACTGTTGCATTTGTTACTCCAAAACTGACATTGCGGAGGAAGCTTTACAGTGGGTGTAATGAAGTCGACACAGTATCATTTTTCTGCTAGTAAAGCCAATAATGCATTTAAAGGACATTCTGTGAAATGAAATATGCGTCTCTTCCGTGGGTGTTTTGCATCTGGCTGGATTCACACACGTGTCTCTCTTCCAGTTCACTCAAATCCGCCCTTTCCATCTCTCTCTCCTTCTCCCCGAGGGCCTCTGCAGCATCTGGGTTTGCAGAAACGCAATGACCGACCCTACAAGGAACTTCCTGAAATGTCAGAAGGGCCAGATTTTGTTTTTCTTTTCTTGGTTTTATTGCCATCCACTTTTTTTTAAATGGTAGTAGTAATCATGTGAAATCTGTTTTTCTCCAATCCCATTAATTTTTTACAGAATTTTTTTGTATTATTTACATATTTTTATTTCTCAATTTTAAGAGTTAAAAGTAAATATTAATATAAATTCTGAAGAAATTAAAGAAAGTTGAAGTTTAGTTTTAGTTTTTCCCAAATCCCCTTTAATTTCTTTCCTATTTTTTTATTATTCCAATTTCTTTAGACTCAATATCATTCATTCATTCATTTTCCTTCGGCTTAGTCTCTTTATTTATGAGGGATCGCCACAGCGGAATGAACCACCAACTTATCCAGCATATGTTTTACACAGTGGATGCCCTTCCAGCTGCAACACTGTACTGGGAAACACCCATACACTCTTGCATTCACACACATGGGCAATTTAGCTTATCCAATTCACCTATAGCGCATGAATTTGGACTCTGGGGGAAACTAGAGCACATAGGAAACCCACACGAACATGAGGAAAACATGCAAGCTCCACACAGAAATGCCAACTGGCCCAGCCGGGACTCGAACCAGCAACCTTTTTGCTATGAGGAAAAAGGGCTAACCACTGAGCCACGGTGCCACCCTAGACCTAATTTTAAGAAAAAAAATAAATATTAATATAAATTATAAAGAAATTAAACAAATTTCAAGTGTACAGTAGGTGGTCATGTGAAATCTGTTTTAGTTTTTCCCAAAACTCATACATTTTTTTCTGAATACTGAATAAAATTTGCATTATTATTTCAGTTCTTTTTTTTCTTAAACTTAATTTCAACAGCTAAAAATAAATATTAATATTAATTATGAGTACATTAACTAAAGTTTTAGGTGGCCATGAGAAATCTGTTTTAGTTTTTCCCAAATCCCATTTAATTCTTTTCCTATTTTCTTTTAATTCAA